>JASCZW010006847.1:0-80997 GCA_034211315.2 Aedes japonicus | reverse complement strand
TGTAGGGACTCTAGACAAAACATACGAGATGGGTGAAAAAAACGTAGTTTTGGGTACTTTTTTCTTAGCGTTATATATTTTTCAGTCGTTAAGCCATTATCGAATAGAACCTGATGATGGGTCGTCGTTGAATTATATGACATTCGATTCTTGCCGTCAGAGTGAAAAGAAGTGCGTATCACGAATGTGAGTTTTCCGCTGGCGTGGGTCGGATTTAATTCTACGAAGTTGAATTTATATTGTTTCAGTTTAAGTGCTTACTTTTCAGCGTAAATTGTTACTCGCAACTGTTTGCGAGTATTTCCAGGTGTATTTCAATATCTACCAAAAGCGGACTATAGGTAAATATACAATTTGTTTAACTGTACCACAGATTGCAACGGATAGAAACGAAAGAAAAAAATGTCTTTGAGGTCGGCCATCTTTAGTTATACATTTTAAAGCATTGAAATTTGATCTGTTTTCAGCAGCCACTGCTTAGAGATAATAAATACCTTATGCAGATTATTTTAATACTGTTTGGAAAGAAATCACCGAGTGGAATACTTTCTAGGTAATTTAACGGAGAATTTCCATAATATTCGATCACATTTTCCGCACGATGAAAGAGGGATGGCTGTAAACTAAATCGATAAACTGAACGGTGACTAGTTGTTTATTGTTAGAGCATCTGCGTACGGCAGTTATTGCATGCATCCTACCAAATGTTTTTCATGTTGTTCCAAGTGCAGTATTGCAAGGAACATAGTTTGAAATAAAGTAAGTATATCGGTCAGTTCTGTCAAATTCGGTTATAAGTGCTCTATTCCGAGCGAATTTCATACCGGTCAGACTCGAATACAAAGCAAACGTGGTTACGAAAACTGTGTATTTTTTCCTCTCTGTCCTCCGTAGATTTAAATAAAAAAGAAAGACCAAAGCACTCGTTTGAGACACAATGTCTTCACATCTGGATCCAGAGCTGGTGAAAAGGGCTATTGGATTCCATGGATTACCGTTGCAAAAAATTTGGGAAGGAGAGCGCGGTGATGCCGATCTGTCCCGCATTGGTGTCTCAAATCCGGACTATTCTGTTTATCAGTCTCGCCAGAAGACACTTACCTTCCATGATCGTGCGAAACGGTTTAACTTGCATCAGTTTCTGTCCAAGAAAGCTGATTCGTTATATGATAGTGAAGTTAACAGGCTGCCATTAAGAACCCGTACAGAGAGGCGACGGCCGGGAGACTTTCAGCAGTGTGAGTATCCGTTTTCATTCTGTATTGGAAGCGTCACCATGTAACCATTGCGTAAAATATTCCAGATGAAAAATTTGCCGTGCCACCCTTCGATGCTTTCATGAGCATTGAGACGAACGACAAAGTCATTCATTTTCTACAGGTATTGTCATATCAAACTAAAGACACATAAGTCCGTCACTTTTGACACTGGATCTTAGCTTCAATGTTCAAATTGATTTTTTTTTTAAATTATTTTCCAGACTGTTATGCCGGGTGACGTAGTGTATGGAATAGTGGCCAACAAGACTTCACAAGGAATTGTTTTCAAAGTTTTATTATCGCTTGGAAATACTTGTTGTTTCATTAGAAGCAGTACAATCAAGGTGTGTATGATATGATGGATGAATTATGATCCTAAAGCCCAGATATTAATAAGTATTTGAGTTTCAGGCATATGTGTCAAGTAATTATTTGGTTCCGGTTTATGATCGCAATGGAGCTGCCCGTAGTTTTACGACCAATGATTTAATTTGTTGTGAAGTAGCTGATGCTCAACCAGATGCCAGAAAATTAACCTGTACTATGCTAAGGACAGTTTTGAGTCGTTCACCTAGTACAATCAAATATGGATTAGTTTCTGCAGAAGACTTGCCTCAAGTATACAAGTAAGTGCAATTTTGAACCAGGATTTACTGACAAATATGCAGTTTCCGCTAATCCGATACACTTTGAACTGGAATAAACTCGGTCTACCAATGCTAGTATGTTGTACTCATTATGCGAGAACGCACCGCTCGTATGAATAATAAGGAATATGATAACAAGCTGTTTGGGAAATAGCGCAAAAATGGCCGACCACAAAAGTCATAATAAAAGATAAGCAATAGGTTCTTTTAGTATGATTGTGGACAATGTTATAGGTGTTTCGCCATAGAGACTAAATTGCCAAACATGTGCATGATTACAACATGAGATTAATGCTCTTGAAGATTGACAATAATTTGATTAGCGTTTCTTTTTCTATCATACACGTAGCCTCGCAATAACAAAAGATATCAAGCCGTACGAGTACTATCTGAAGAAATCGGCTTCTTTCAATGACCCTAAGGGCATTGAATGCTTGATGCATGAACTTTGCCTTAGTGGAACAGAATTCTACAGCAACATGTCAAGTTTAAAAGGAAAGTTTCCTCAGCAAGAATACGCAGGCGAACTGCGCAATTCACAAGCCAGCAAATGGGCATTCAGGTATGTTACAGAGCACTAAGGTTTGATGTATCCGTCGCATGTTATAATTAAATTTAAATCTTTGTAGATCCGTAGCCGAAGGAATCGAACACTTCAAAGAAGGTCGTCACAGCGAAGCATTTCAGTGCTTGAACAAAGCACTCAGCATTGATCCCCGCAATGTGGAAGGATTGGTAGCCCGTGGGGCCCTCTATGCCAATAGCGGCTCGTTCAAGAAAGCGGTTGATGATTTTGAAATGGCGTTGAAGATCAATTCATCGCATGCCAATGCCCGTAAGTATATGGGAGAAACGTTGGTTGCACTGGGCAGAAGCTACGAAGAGGAGAACCGTGTGGACGACGCTAAAAAAGCCTACCAGGACTGTTTGAATATAATTCCACATCACGAAGAAGCCCAGAATTCGTTAGATTTTCTCAAGTCGAAGTCATTCACCAAACAGATCGTTGCACCGAATGAGCTAGAACTGCCAGGTATGTTGTATTCAGTATATTCCAGTTTTCGAACGATTCGGATCCGTCACACACAAAAAAAAAAACCATATGATCGATCCGACTCATTCGGGGACGGCCAAATAGGCAAATGATTAGTTCAAAATTTATTGCATTTAATCGAGTAACTGATAATTTCTGTAACATTCATGTCAAAATTGTTGTTTTACGCAGTGCTTTTGAATGGGTTGAGGTATTTTCATTTAAATCCCTTATAATTTTACATCTGCTTTGACAGATGCTCGTATTTCGTCTACTACTAGCAGACTTCCTCGTACTCAGACACCAATACATATTGTCATGTGACTTTCCGAGCTAAAACATTTGCCTAACCTTCCAACCATATGCTATGGAAATTTGGTGAAAGTTGAACCACCCAGAGTTATTTTATTATCTTCTTTTCTTTGTTTAGAATCAAACTCTGTTCAAAGTTAAAAGAGAGAATTATTCAGCTTGTTAGCTGATAGAAAATGTAGAAGGAAGAGTCTTTGAAAATTCCTGATTTTGTCCTAAAAACTACTAGAAATCCTTTGCTCATATTTTACCGAGATGTGTTAGCAAATCGAAAGCATTGAAATTTGTAAGAAAGGCAAAAGTTCTACGATTTCATGTCCCAAAGATAATAAGATATATTTTCAAATTGCGAGTTTTGAAATAAGACTGCTGATTGAAGCAAGACAAAGCCCCAAAGAATTCTATAAATAAGTTCTAAGTTCAACAGATGGCGAGACATTCGGAATGAACTGTTTATAATTGAAAGAAGAAGAAACTCCACATAAATCAAGCATAACTTTTCAAAAGGACGTATGTCGCAAATGTAAACAAATCTCGAGTACTTTTTCAAACAGACGTATCTGATTTTGTAAACAAAGAGGGGAAGTAAGATTCAAACGTAAATTTCTCAAAATTCTTAGCACCCCCATGGAAAGTAGCATCATCATCATGTTTGGAATATGTTATTCCTTGTGTTGGTGGCCCTAGTTTGCATTAAAGTGCTAAGGGGGTCAAGAATTTAACGTTTGAATTTTACTTCCCCTCTTTGTTTACAAAATCAGATACGTCTGTTTGAAAAAGTACTCGAGAAATCGAGTTTTTCATTCTATCCTGTCATTAATAACATCCTCAATGTAGTTGCAATTGCCAAATAACAATATCAAAATTATTCAGTTATGTGCGCCAATTTTCATATGCGACCTATCTGACCTTTTTGAATGTTATGCAAATAGTTCAGATACACCACACAGCAAGTCGACGTATCTGCGCTTGAAAATTATACCCGGTGTATCTGACATGACGCAAGTGCTAAACGTTCTGAAATACTGACGTATCCAACCGGTGTATGTTACAAGCAAGATGTCACACTGACGTATCTAACAAGGTGTATGTGTATGGTATGGAGGCAAACCGGTGTATGTGTTAATTTTCTCAAAAATAGAGCGAAAGTGAATGAAAACCAGGATTTTATCTTCTTATAATATTATTCAACCATGATAGAATGAACAGCTCGAATAAAACTTGAAGTAAAGTTAAATAGGATTTAATGAAAGCATCTGGAACTTCAACCTCATTTTTCTCAATTCCTATCAAATGTTAGATACGTCTATTTGAAAAGTTATGCTTGAAATGTCCTTTGGTTTCATGTCCTAAAAGATGTAAACAAAAATCATTTTCACGCAGGGCATGCTAACAGATTGAATGTGTTGAGATTAGAAAAAATAAACTGCCCATAAGGCCGGAACAAATCTTATTTTCTTCTTTTGTCATCCCCCCCTTCAAAATTTTCGATTATCATGAAGGGGAAAATAAAAAAAAAGTATATTTATGTTTTCTTGCACTGGGTGTTGCGCTGCTCCCTCAACCACGATCACTACGATTAGATGGGTAGAGTGCATGTAAAAAGAGTGACGATTATGTAAAAAAAAAAAAAAAAAATACAGTTAACTCTCCATATCTCGTTCTGTATCTCGATTTGTGAGTACTTTTTTCTTTATGTCGATGGATATCTCGGTCACTTGAAGTGAACAAGCAGGCATTTCTTGTTCTATATATCGATCTCTCCTTATCTCGATGGTCCCCTCAATAGCATAGGGTGATAAATAGTGTCCAAAAGAAGTGAATTTATTTGAAAGTGAATGTATGTCTCACTTTTGGCTTGGACTAAATAACAATATTTATTTAGATAACGGAGTAGCTGCCATAAGTATGCATATTTGAACACAAATAGTTTTCAAGAATTGCATGAAAAGTTAAATTTACTAAAATTGCCATGCAATTCATAAATATCAAACTTTCGACGGTCATTCATTGTTTACATTTGGTGTTATGGCCATTTCACGAATTACTCGAGAAAAGGGCGTACTTATGACAGCTACCACGCTGTGTAAATACATGTTGTTTTTTATTCCGAGTCACAAGTGAGCATAATATACGTTTTTTCGATTTTCTCCATAATAAAATACATTTACTATCTTTTAGACACAATTCGTCACTCTATTCAATTCAGTGTCCAAGAATATAATTCATTGGAACAGCGATCATTTGTCAGTCCCATATTAATCTTCGTTCCCAACGTGTATGAAACCTATTAAATCATGAATATAGATTTCGGACAACAATACTCGAAAGCTAAGAACATGTGAAAAAATAGGAAAATGGTGAAAAAAATAATTCACTGCCAATCGGTGGTAATCTAACCCACACCTCCCAGGACGCTAGACGGGCGCTCAAAGGTGGAGGGTAATCATGTAAATTTTAAAACATACAATTTTATTACTGTATACAGTGATTTCTTGGTTTTTTATAATTTTTTATTGTTTATTTTTTGTTCTCCCCCCCCTCGACTGGAGTGGACGCCGTGTAACAAAAGAAGAAATCAGGATTTGTTCCGGCCTAATTAAAAGAATGAAGAAACTTATACAAAAGTTCATTGCTTCCATGCGCTCAAAATATCAAGATATATTAAGTTGTAACTTCGAAACGACATGTAAGCGAACTTTGAAATTAGAAAAAAATACTTCTGATTGAATAAAGAAAAAAAAGAGAGAATATTCTCCCATATAAGTTCATCAGTTTCATGTTTCGAAGATTTCAAGAAATAATCAAATCTATCTTGCACATGACATGTTAGGAGATTGGAAGTTTTGAAATTAAAAAGAACTGTCTACGTTCGGCCCAATGATTTTCGGCTTTATGTTGTTTTCATAATATTGAAAACACAAACACACACACACACACACACACACACACACACACACACACACACACACACACACACACACACACACACACACACACACACACACACACACACACACACACACACACACACACACACACACACACACACACACACACACACACACACACACACACACACTTTGAAGATTATTTTCTTATATATTATATTATTCATCGTCTTCGTATTGACGCACAGACTGAATTACAGTAACTATTCGCTAACTGGGTGCTGTTTAACTGGGCTGCTTTTTAACTGGGCGTTCGCTAACTGGGCTATAGCAAATAAACTTCAAAAAACTGCATTTGACATTTTGTTGTCAAAATTAGCAAGGGGCATGTAAAAGGCATATGAGTTTCGTAGAGTATTGAAAAATGGTTAAACTGTACGAAATCGCGTCGTGATTCCATATAAGCTAAGTCAAACATTTTGTACAATGTGGTATACAATAAGCTACATCGCAATAACGCATAAGACATAAAAACATTATATAATTTATATATTGTGCAATAAAATATCCCAACTGAAATCTGATCGAAAGCCCCCTCGAAGTTTATTTACATTTGAAATGTCAGCCCAGTTACCGAGCAGCATCCGCTAACTGGGCTATGCACTTAGCCCAGTTAGCGAACGGTTGCTGTATTTAACTTGCAAACTATGTATTACTACTAGTCCTGTTATTAGAAACGTTTTTTGACAAATTAAAATTAAATTCATCACAGACAGCATTTAACGAGCGAAGACATGAATCCAGCAGGTTATTGTAGCCGTAGCTTATTCTATGGTATCGAACTGCAAATAACGAAGAATTCCGGGACCTTCGAACAAGAATGTTGAACAGAATCTGTGTTAGAAATTCAGAGCAGTCTATAAATCTCGAAATTACATCGAAGGTGAATATCCGCTGCATCGTAACTCGTCCATCTGATAGTGGCTCCAATCCTGTGAGCCTGCATAGGTCTGAATAGGAAGGAAGATTGACGGAGTCGTTCCATGGCAGTTGTCTCAGTTCAAAACGTACAAAATTTGTCTGCACCCGTTCGATCATCAGAACATGAACTACGTGCTATAGAGACCAAACCGGGGCAGCGTGCTCAAGGATGCTACGAACCAACGCACAATAGGATGTTTTCAAGGCGTTGAGATCGGTGCTGTCGGACGCGTGACGACAAATGAATTCCAATACAGAAAAAGTCTTGGCAGTCATAGTGCTGATGTGTTCGTTGAATCTGAGCTTCGGAGCGATGGTAACTCCAAGTTCGCGAATGAATGACAGACGTGTTGTTGTTTCCATTTTGTTTTCATGAAGAATGTGGTTATGGCATTGCCCAAAGGAAATGATACTACTCGCATTCCGTTGTTGCCACACCACGTCAACATTACATCAATATCTTTTAGTGGGGCTGGGGAATGAACGCCAGCTTGAACGAACAAAGCAGCGAACACAGGTCATTGATGAAAATGTTGAATAATAGATAGTGGCCCCAGAACGCTTCCATAGGGAACATCAGAGGTGATGTGAAGGTGCAGGATCTGGCCGAGTTGACCACGACGTATGCGAAACGATCACGCAAGTACGAAAAAATATGCTTCGTAATCGAATCTGGAATGCCTATGTACCTCAGTTTTTCGACGACTAGAATTTAAGGAACAGTGTCGAAAGCTTTCGCGAAACCATCGTACACCGTGTCGGTTTGTTGCCTCGCTTCGACTTCATGTGACAATGAGGTGACGGAACACATGCGATTCGTTGTTGTAGAACAACGTTTCATAAAACCATGTTGGCCATCAAAGATGATTGGAGATGTCATGTTGTATAAAACGTTGTGCGCCTGTCTTTCAAGCACTTTTCTGAAACAGCACAGTATAGATACGCTACGATAGTTTGATACTTGATTACGGCTGGAATAGGCACGATGAAAGCTGTTTTCCAAGCTGCCGGAAACATGTTGATGTAGGGAAGGAAATGGATTAATTCATTCAGGGCCCTATTTCAAGGACGGCGTCAAAAAAATTTAAAGCGTTAATTTTTTGCCACAGGAGGCGTCCTGTATTAAGGTTCGATTTTTTTAACACAAAATTCTAATGTTTCCAAAATTTAAATATTTATTCCTTTTAATTCCTCCGAACGTCTTATCGTATTTCTCCAGTCTCTCTCTTTGCTGTTCGGGATTATTGATGTATCATATAGCAACTTAATGGAATACGTCAGATACGTCGTTTTTAACAGGTTGTCGAGATTCGTTCATATAATAATGTTGATCTAGCACGACGAAGAGAGTGCATAAACAAGGAGAAAAATACCAGCAAAATTATAATCAGCAGCATTAAATCCACTCGACATAAGTAGCGTGTCTCCGATCCTTCGGTTCAAAATTATCAGCACAAGATGGACAACCTGTTCTCAGATACAACTTTGTAGAAGACACAATGAATCGGAAACGTAACCCTTAAGAGTTATTAATTTCGCCGCGAAAAAAGGCTTTTCCGACCACTGTGCAACGTCGCTCTCGTCTAGCTAGTCAAATTTGTCTCGCCTCGCTGAAGAAACCCTTGGCATTCCTTCATTTTTTGTGCGAAATCGGTTCGAAAAAATAAGCCTATCTTAAAGATCGATGACAATTACAACACAAGCTCCTGTTGACGTAAAAATTGGATGTATAATCTGTCAATGAACGATATATAAGGTATCTACAGGGTGTTCAATAAGTTCGAATACACTTCAAAAATGTGTTAAAAAAAATGAAAATACAAGATATCGTTTTCTGAGTCAATTTTTATTGGAGCAATGTTTATTCCCCTTTGTGCTGTATCTCCACCTATGTGGTAAATGAAAAGCTTGAGATGTTTCTCAAAAAAATGACACGCGACACGCACCTGGTCCATCGGCAATTCGTCCCAGATGTTTGAAATGAGCTTCGTAAATTGGCTAAAGGGTGTCCACAGTTAAATTGCATCACATTCAATAAGCTGTAACATTTCGCCCTTTGGGATGATTTCAGCGAAATTTTGGGTGAAATTACCTCAGTATTGCTTACACTGCATGAGTTTCACTGTGAAATTTGTCGTAGTTTCGAAAATGGACATCAAGTGCGCGAGAACATTTTGCAAACGCACCTCGACAACCCACTTCTTTCGCACCGAGCCATCGGAAAGATGTTGAAAATTCACCAGTCTACAGTGTCTCGTGTCATAAAAGTTTCGGCAAACGTTTTACTGTCGATCGGAAGAAGGTGAGTGGTAGAAAAAATGTTCCTTACTGTGTGAAGGATCACAAGCGAGTGGTTGCTGCCTTTAAACGCAAACCCAACTGTTCCGTTCGGGATGTCGCGAAAAACCTGCACTGGAGCAAAAGTTTCGTGCAGAAAGCCAAGCAACGAGCCGGGCTCCGTTCATTCAAAATTCAGAAAGCTCCCAACCGCAATGAAAAACAGAATAGGACAGCTACAACACGTGCGCGTAAGCTGTACACATCATGCATCAAGAACGAACTTTAAACAAATTCCCGGCAACCAGTATGTGACTGCGAAAGAAAAGTTCGATGTTCCAGAGCTCTAAGGAATCAGCAAGTGTCAAAGTTCCCCAAGAAATTCATGATTTGGCAGGGGATTTGGTAAACGGAGCAAGCCTTTCGTGACAACTTCAACTGTAAGTGGTCAAGTATACATGAATGAATGCCTGAAAAAACGGCTGCCTATGTTTCTTAAAATGTTCTGGAGTGGTACAAGACGAATGGGGTCAATTTCGTGGCGAAGGATCTTAATCCCCCAAAATCTCTAGAGTTGCGGCCAATTGAAAAATATTGGGCTGTTATGAAACACGAACTTCGTAAGCATCCTAAAGTTGTCACTACAGAACAGGAAATGTTGAATTTATTGTTGAAAGCGGGAAATATATCGGTTCAGGCGTTGTACAAAATCTTATGCATGGTATTAAGAAGAACGTTCGGACTTTTGGATTTGGTAAACAAATACAGTGAAATAAAAATACCTAAATCAAGATTATACATTGTATTTTTTTCCCTGAATATTTCATAACAATCGGTTGAGATATTTGTTTTTGAGGACGAGTTTAAAGTAATGCAATTTAACTGTGGACACCCTTTATATAGTGCTCACTTGATGTTCGATCTGCTTTGCCAGCATGTACGTCTTATAGTACGCGGCGTTGGTTTTCAAGTGTTTCTCGATAAACACCAGTGGGAGCTTCCCACGTCTGAATACGGCCCCCCTAATCATCACCGACGCGTCGCTCTGGAACCGCGGGATGTTAATGTGGGACGCGGAGATGCTGGCCAACGTCGGTGCACACAGTTGGCCATTTGGGACATTGTGCGGCTGTTGTCAACAGACAAAGAGTTTCGCTCCCTCATTACCTTGATGGCTGCTGGCGTCCTCGCCGAACGCGACCGCCCGAATCTCGCACGGTTCTAGACCGAGCCTCTCCCGGTACCGTCGGATGGTTATATAGACGAAATTCCGCTCCACCCCGTGGGATTTCAACCGTTGGAATATGTCGCCTGGTCGCTCACCTCTCGCAGTGCGCGGTAAACAAACAACAAATGACAGCAAATCGATGACACGCGTGTCGGTTAGCCTATATATGAGGCTAAAGCTGACACAAATGCCAATACATAGAATGTGTACCTACTTACACAACGATGATCGAATTTATTGAACACCCTTTTTGTAATACATTGCGAAACACTTAATGTTTGTCTGTGACTTTAACTTTCTTTGTTAAATCGAGTTCCTATCAATTTATTTATTTTTGGGCTGCTATCGGAAAATCATACTAGAGGCAGAGGTTCTGAATGTGTGACTGCGATTATGTAAGAGCGCCCACGATTAAATGCGCCTTTCTTTATTTAAAATAAAGCACATGACTTGAATCACACCGTAGCAAGTTTCATGAAGTTCACGTTAAAGCTTTTATTTGATTACATCGTTTACAGTTCGTTACATAATTGTATACTCAATTTGTCGCCCACAGCGTTAAATATTCCCAAATCGTCATCATCGCACGACCGCAATAAGCAGGAACCAGATACATCCGGTGTCAGTGGTTCCAAACGTGCGGGTTCCGAAAACCGTAAGGATAAAAAGGTCAGCAAGAAGCAGGAAAAGAAGAAGCGTCACAAGAAACACCAGAGCAGTTCCAGCGATTCGAGCTCCAACAGTTCTGATTCGAGCGCTTCGAGCTCGGATTCGGACAGCAGCAGCAGCGATTCGTCATCCACGTCGGGTAAGTGTCGCCGCGGAGAAATCCGTGCTATCATGATCTACGATACACTTTTCAGCCGAATATCCAAATGTAAAGGGTGGACGAGATGCCCAAGTTCAAGAGCAAAGATGTGCTATAACAGTTTTTACCACCGAATGCTGCCTACCATCGATAAGCGAATGTTACGATTTGTTTTCTTTCTACATCACTATCCGTATGTTTTAGGTTTGAATAATTGCTTTCAAATGAAGGATGATTATATTTTGTTGTCGCTAGAAATGATTGAAATGAGGATACTTATTTTTGCTTAAAAAGCCATGGAATGTTGCGCTAATAATACAGCAAAAACCATTTAAGCAGTCAGAGAATGGAGAGTATAATAAATAGTACCGAATGGGAAATACCGAAAAGCATCATGCAGCTGGATGGAATCCGAGTTGATGCCCGAAAAGATGAAATTGTGAGACTGACACAGATATAAGGTGGTTACAGCTGCAAGAGCAAGCATGTCAAACATCATTTTTGCCTACTTTTCTGTAATTGCCAAGCAATAGTTTTGCTTTATTCAGTTGCATTTGCGAAAGTTATAGGTTTCTCATTTAGATGATCCCATTTTTCTTTTACAGATTCTTCGCGATCGTCCAGGCCCAAGAAGCGTTCCAAACGACCCAAGAGTGAGAAGAAACAAAAATCTCTATCTCCGCTCAGCAAGCGCATGTCGGCCGGAATGGGAAATGACACCCGCGGTCATGAAGGAGCCTTTCCGTTCGGCAATCAAGCTGTCCATGGTCATCCCCCAGCCGGAACAGATGAATATGAATTGAAGGTAGGTTATAGTGGTCGATTTACCATTTGACATGTTTTGAAAAATGATTGCATTTCCCTCCCGCAAAGGTTCGAAAGTTCTTGGATATGCCACGCGACGAAGACGACTACGAGGAAAAGGTACGTCGTTTTGTAGCTGAAGCGTCGAAGTATCAGAAAGAACGCAAAGCACAAGAAGAAAAGACAAAAAAGAAAAAGAAGAAGGACGAGAAGAAAGCTAAAAAGGATAGCAAAAAGAAACGCAAGTCAGAGGAAAAGAAAAAATCGAAAAAGAAGGACAAGGATGACGATTCTCTGAACAACGATAAATTGAAGGAAGCTTTGAAGTAAGTCACACTGGAATATACCATTAAAATAGAACTAACTTACACCCTTTGTCATTTTTACAGAATCTTTGAAAATTTTCCTGTCCTCGATGAGCTTGGTAGCAAGCTGTCGGAATACTATTCAAAACTTGAAAATCAGGGAGCAGGGCCCAGCGGAATGGCTTCCGTCATGTCTTCACTTCTGACTAAAGGTTCTAAAAAAGACGCTACCAAAGCGGAAAAATCAGAAGAGACTAAAGGCTCGCTAAAAGCACCAGATTTGACAGCAAAGGAACGATCGGAAAAAGATACGAAATGGCGGATGATGTTCAATAAGGATGAGAGAGCAGCAGTTAAGGAGCCTCCACCGACGGCGAAGAGTTTTGTACCGAAGCAATATGCGTTTTCTAATGAATCAGATGAAGAATCGCTAGGGGTATTTCAGATGCAGCAACATCAGCAACAACTACAGCAGAAGGCAACTCAAAGAACTACTCGTTACGACGAAGAGAAGAATAGAAGAAGACCACCTACACCGGATAAACCCAAACCATCTGTTTCGCAAATGGCACCAGTCAAGTCTGGCCCAGTAGTTTTGGATAAATTCGGTAACTTCAGGCTAGCTAATGCCGATGATGCAGCCAAGCCACCGGAGCCGTCGGGACCACCACGTAGATCCCGTAGTCGATCTCGTGGTCGCCGTTATGGTAGCTCTAGCCGTTCTCGCTCACAAAGCATGAGACGTCGTTCCCGCTCGGGAAGCTTTAGACGCCGTTTCAGTCGTTCAAGGTCACGATCGTTTAGTCGATCTCGGTCAAGGTCTTACTCGAGAAGTCGCTCCCGCTCACGTAGCTTCGAACGGCGTCGTTTCGATCGTCGAGACTATCGTGGGAGGGGTGGTTTCCATAACCGACCTTTCGGAAACCGCTTTCATTCCAGAGGTGGTTTCATGAATCGCCGTGGTGGTTTTCGAGATTTCCGCGATAATGGTCGCGGAGGATTCCGAGACCGTCCATTCCGTAATAATAACCGTTTCCGTGGTCGATTCCAGCGATCTTTTAGTCGAAGCACGAGCAAATCTCCCGATCGCATTCCGGTGAGTCCTAGTGAACGTCATAGACGCGATCGGTCTCGTGATCAGGATCGAGATCGTTCTCGGGAACGTAATTATGAACACAAGCGCTCGAAGGAACGCGAACCTTCTAAAACGAAGGAGAAAAGAGAGGATAAAGAAAAGCCCGCAGCAGAAGAAGGTCGGTCATATTTGGCAGATGATATTGAAGGACGATGGGCCGATAAGAAAGACAGTGAAGATAAGGACCCACCACCTCCGGGAGCAGATGATTCAGCCCTCGATGATTTGGAAAGAATTTTGGATAAAGCTCGAAAAGAGAAAAAAGATGATATGATGGAGCGGAATAAGGACATTCTGAAGAAATCTGGCGAATTGTAAACTAACAATAATTTCTTAGATTTTAGGCTTGTGGTTTAAAATATCTCAGATAACAGAATGAGTGAAACGAAAAGTTTCGAACATCAAATAATTTTTCACTGCACTAACACCATTGACGAACCGACGACATAGCACATACGAAACGGTCTTACCGAGATGTAATATTTAAAATACGTTAAATGCTACCAATGAGTAGAGGACTATCTGATTCCGTCGGAAGGACTTGAACGTATTTGACATCTAGGTTGCTTTGGTATGCATCTCACTTTTTCTGACAGGTTCGATGATTTTGTTTGATAAATCGCACTGTGGCATGCTCGGGTGGTTTGTCGGTTCGTCGGTGCTAACACCTTCACGGTAGAAACTAAATATACAACATCAATAAAAACAAACATTGGTAACATAAACCTTCAATCTTGTCAATTAATGTCCGCAAGAGTCCCCATGCGACTGAATGAAGTTAAATTTGTGGCCGTGTGTGGTTTTCGTTTCTGCTCTCATCTTTCTCTCCTTCAACATGGTTTGATTGTTTCTCTTTCTTGTTGCTTTTAAAATTATGTTGCGCTCTGGTAAATCGTATCATCCTGAAACCAAGTTTCGAATCCGTTCGTTGGTTCTGCGGGTCACTTCTATTTCATCCGGGGGGTGCGAGACATTTAAATCTCAATCTAAGACGTGTGAAAAATCTCATGCTAACGAATCAATCTGTACTCTAAATCAGAATAGAAGCGGTGCACGCTGTGTAATAGTAGAACGATGCAAGTTACAATCTGTTCCGATCAGTCAGCAACTGAAAGACTTACGCTACTGGAACATCAGTCCGACGGTCGTGCAACATCGGCACAGCTTCCCGAATCCTTTCGGTGATTAGTGTCAAGGTAAACAGCAGCTAATAATCCTTGGTGCATGCAATGAATCGCAGGTAAGAGTAATGATAAGCAAAGTGTTTTTTTTTCTTCAATAAAGTACGGTGGTAATGTCCCTCATAAGCCCTCCATGATTCTCCACGATACGATTCCTTTTGCTACCATGGAGCAGTTTCATTTTCGCGTTTTCAGGCAGACACCGCCAGCAGTAACGCACCCTGTGATTCCTGCTGTGAGGCCTGATAAGTTGGAGGGGACTGATCGAATATGGTATGGCAGGGCAAGCCCATTGTGACCATATCCAAGCTTCCAACTAATGCGCATGAGTGCAATCTGTCAAATCTGATGTTTCGTAAGGAGCTCGTCGGGAAGCTACCGGCTGACCAAAAGCTTATATGAGCCGGATACAATCGGGGTCTTGGCGTGGTAAATCTGAAGACCTGCAGCAGCTACATGGAAGCGTTGACAGCGATACATGCAGTGTGGTTCTTTTCGAACCGGAGTCTAGTAGGAGCAAGGACAAATCGCAACCGAGAGCGTATGTTAATTCCCATACCTAGAACACCGTCGCTTCTGATCGGTTAAGTAAGCCAAATCGAATGCACCTTCTGCAGCAAGGTGGGTCATAGGTTGCGAGAATGTTCGAGGTTCAAAGATTTGAACGATCGCTGGCAATACGTTCGAGCTTTTTCTTTGCTTGCGTCAAAGACTTGGCTGGGGTCGGGCTCGGTCCATCTCGCCAAAGTTAGAGCTTTGTCGCTATAGATCATTGCACGATAGCGTGATCTATGCAATTTTGACAGTTCAGGAAGCTTGTTTATGTGGACTTAGCATATTTGTGGTGAGATCGGTTGGAGATTTTGTGCTCTAAGTTTATTACGATTGAAGTAAAATTGCACGAAAACCGACACCAGTGCTTATTTTTACATCATTTCCTGAATATAATCGTATAGAATCCGGGAAAAGCCAATGCAAATTTTCGATTCAAATTCTAACACTTTGTAAAGAGCTCCCTGAACTTTCAAAAATGTGAGGTTAATACATTCGGTGCAATGATTTTTGAGATCATTGCACGCTGTCGTCATCAATGCAGTTTTGACAGTTCAGGGAGAATCCTAGAAAATGTTAGCTGTTTAGTGGAATACCTGTAACTAGAAACGGAAATAACTCGACTAATGGAGTTAATAGCAACATTAATAGTACATGACACTGAAGAAAGTCTGCACATTGTAGACGAAATACGCGTATCTGTCAAGATAAGCAATAAAGGTAGTTGGAATTAAATGGAAAATACTAATTTTTCTTCTCATTTCTAGTTAGTACAGGGAGCTTGTTTACGCTGACTTGGAAATATTTCGGTTTCGTTATCTGGTGCCTCCGTGGATGAAGGATCATCGTTGACTTTGATGGAGAGCGAAATTACACAGCAACTTGGAGTAAAGGGAAGTACTCAACCATTGTGTCTACGGTGGACGGGGAATAGGTCAATAGTCGTCACCATCAGTTCTACGATGTCGAAGAAGTGGGAGCAGGGAACGTCACCCCGCTAGCTATGGAAAAATAGCGACCGCTGGATCTGCTGGAGCAAACGACGGTGCGTGTCGGAAATAAATATGAAACTACATTGCTGTTGAAGCAGGCCGAGGTACCGAAAAGGGACAGACCGTGGGACAAATAAACTATGACGTTTCGCAGGCTTGAAAAGTTGAAGTAGAACATCGTCAGACAGATGAACGAGTTCGTTAGCAACGGCTCATCCATAAAGCCTCCTAGGACAAGCTAGAAGTAGCGAATCGTCGCAGAATCTGTTACCACCCTGTATGGGCGGTGATCAAGGAACCATGCTTACTTACGTTACCAATCAGACCAAAGCCGGTGCCTCAGCTGTACACAGAAGTTGTCTCCATTGTAGTCGGTCCATGGCTGTACCTCGCCAGCCTCGCTGTCTGTTCTTCTTCTTGTGCCCGTCGGTTCGTTTTCGAGAATCATTTTAACTGGGCTGACGTCCGACATTCTTACGACATACCCAGCCCATCGTAGTCGTCCGATTTTAGCGATGCGTACGATGGGAGGTTCTGCCAGCAACTGATGCAATTCGTCTTCCATCTACACTCCACCGTAGACCGTATCCTTCCGTTTAAAGGTCCTCCACTAGCAGCAATGCCCATGTTTCGTGGCTGTAGAGAACTACCGGTCTAACTAATATCTTGTAGATGGTCAACTTTTAGTTTGGCGAACTTTGTAATTCGGTGAACTTCGATTTTAGCGTCCTTCGGAGTCCAAAGTAGGCACGATTGCCAGCCATAATGCGCCTTTTTTTATCTCTCTGCTGGTGTCGTTATTGGCGGTCACCAATCTGAACTTGTGGTAGGAGGCTAACATAGTCTTCTCATGAGCCTCTTCCCTTCATGTATTTTGTTTTCAATGCATTATTCACAAGCCAAATACTACCAGCTTCTGCCTTACGTTTGATATTCGTGTCCGCCGTCGTTTCAAAGTAACGTGCTGTGATAACAACGTCGATTGCGAAGTCAAATAGTTGAACAGACTTTCTGAAGACCGTGCCACTCGTGTCTATCCCAGCTCTTCGAATCACACCCTCCAATGCAATGATAAACAACAAACACGACAATCCATCACCTTGCCGTAACCCTTTCCGGATTCGAAGGGAGTCGATAATGTCCCTGATACTTGGACGACACACATCACTCGATCCATCGTTGCTTTGACCAACCTCGTCAGTTTTTCCGGAAATCCATATTCGTGCATAATCTGCCATAGCTGGTCTCGGCCGATTGTATCATAAGCTGATTTTAAATCGATGAAAACATGATGCGTGGGCACGTTATATTCGCGACATTTCTGCAGCACTTCCAATCGCGAAAATCTGGTGCGAAGAAGCCATGCAAGGCACGCATTGTTTGAAATACTGCTGCCAAGGTGGATGGCGTTGCTGCTCAAGGATCCATACAAGTTTGTGTTGCTGTTCCATTTTTGACAGTTCACAATTGTGTTGTACTGTGATGTAAAGGAAATGATCCTTTGATGTTTGGATCCAACTCATGACCCGGATACCTTCCTGGTTGATGTCGCGACATGTTCGCAGCGTCAGTAAAATTCGTCAGTTTAAATTTTAAAGCGCCCAGGAATACAGCAATAAATTCCCCAGAGCGACAGCAGGAACACTGCAAAGTACGCACGTAGACGATTACTTCGACAGCTTGGGGTTGGAAGAAGTTTGCCGTAGTTCTTAAGAAGTCCGTCAGATTTTCCGAAACGGTGGGTTCAAATTGCGAAATCAGATTTCTAACAATGAGAGTATACTGCAGCGCATTGGAGAAACGCAAGTTATTTCCTGTTGTTGAAATTCAGTTTCAACGGGATGTTTCTGATATTATAACTTTCGACCAGAAGAATAAAACACATCCAATCAGGTTGTATCGAGAATATAATTGACTCAGGAGAGTAGCATTAGAATAAATCTTTGTTTAAATAGTTGTAAATAGTATTAATAGTTGGATATCATATAAATTTAAGTTGTCTTGCGGATTATATAATATGCATCGTTCTCAATCGATAGTATGCCTAGATGTATATCAGATTTTCCGTATGCGGTAACAGTGGAGTGGACAATAGTTCTCGCAATAGTTTTAGACTAAGTAATATAAGATACGTTTATTTACTTGCTAAGCAGTGTTTCAGGGAATCAAACATACCCTATTCTAGTTGAAATGTTACTGAAGCACAATAGCTATTATCACCGTTCCGGCATATACAACATCTTGGCACTATTAGACAATAATCAGAGCATCGAAAGAAAGTCCGGTTCCGGCCGGCCGACGACCCTCAGCGACAAGAAGCTCCAAAGGATGCTGAAGAGGTAGACCGAGGGAAAAGTGGTTACATCACTGCGTGGGCTTGGCCGGGAGGTCGGTTCAACCGGCCAAACAGTGAACAAGTACCTGCGAAGATGAACATACACGTCAGGAAGAGGAAGTTGCGTCCTCTGGTTTCGGAGCTGCAGGCAATGACGCAGCGGCAGCGGCTGAATAAGATGGCTAACTCGATTTTCCCGACGAATCGCAACGTGGCGGTGGTGATGGACGAGGAGACCTATATCACCCTGGATGGCAACGACTGGCAGGGCACTTCGTATTTTACTTCCCCCAGGAAGGAAGTGAGCTCCGAGGTGGAGTTTCGTTTCACACTCCAAGTTCCCCAAGAAGGTTCTGCTGTGGCTGATAATCAGCGAGAAGGGGATGTCAAAGCCGCTCTTCTTTCGCTCCGGACTGGCCATGAACGGGGGAATTTATAGTACGAAATGCCTGCCGGAAGTTGCGTCGTTCATCAAGAAATACAAGAAGGGCGATCGTTGGAGGAGATGGAGCGGCTGAATATCGATGTGGTACCCTAGTCGGCGAACCCGCCCAACGTCCCCCAGCTGCGTCCCATCGAAAATTTCTGGGCCAACCTGAAGCGTAAGATCTACTCCAACAATTTTGTCGCGAAGCTGAGGAGGAATTGATAAATAAAGGGCGAACACGAAATTATTGCGACACCGAAAATGTCATGCCAATTTTCTTATAATGTTTAGAATCAAACCAAAATTTTAGGGTAGTTTTAAACATATATTTACTTCAAAAATCAAAAGAATGGAGAATGGAGTGAATCGATGGAGCCTTGAGTGTAAAATTGAACGCATTTTCACTTGATGCCCTCCATCAAAGTCTTTACAGTGTCATCCGGTACCAGTTTCTCAGTTTTTTTGTCCTTCTCGTCTTTGACTGTCTTTTTGCTCTTCCGAAGTTCCCGCTTCATCATTGCCCAGTACTGCTCCACCGGGCGCAGCTCCGGACAGTTTGGCGGATTCATGTCCTTTGGAACAAAATGGACAGAATTGGCCTCATACCACTCCAGGACACTTTAAGAATAGTGGCATGATGCCAAATCTGGCCAAAATAGCGGAGCTTCGTCATGCTGCTGCAAGAACGGCAAAAGGCGCTTCTCGAGGCACTCAGATTTGTATATCTCGCCATTTACTGTGCCCTTTGTCACGAAAGGCTCACTCCTCATTCCGCAAGAGCAGATGGCCTGCCAAATGAGATATTTGGAGGCGAACTTCGACATTTTCTTCTTCTTAAATTTGTCGTCCACATAGAACTTGCTCTTGCCGGTAAAAAACTCCAACCCCGGAATTTGCTTAAAATCGGCTTTTAAATACGTTTCGTCGTCCATCACACAGCAGCCATATTTTGTCAGCATCTTCTCGTAGAGCTTCCGTGCCCGAGTTTAGCCGTCGATTGTTGCCGCTCATCGCGGTTTGGGAAGTTCTGTACCTTGTATGTATGTAGTCCAGCTCTCTTCTTTGCATTCTGGACGTAGCTCTGCGATATGCCGATCTTTTTAGCCAAATCACAGCTTGAGACGTTGGGATTTGCTTTAATCATCCGCTTCACCTTTCCCTCCGTCTTTTTGTTCTCCGGTCCCGGTTTTCTTCCAGCTCCTTTACCGTGGTCCAACGTCAACCGCTCCTGGAACCGCTTCAACACTCTGCAGACGGTTGAATGGTGAATGTTCAACATTTTTCCCAACTGCCGGTCAGGAAATTCCAGGTGTTTGGAAAGAATTTGTTCTCTCGACTCGCGTTGGTTCATCTCCATTTTCGTTGAATCGAAAAACACGACTTCGAGTTTGACAGCATGTAAACAATACACATCAATGAGAAAGTGTGCAAAATTTGGTTGATTTTTACCCAATGGTAAAAAAGTTATGCCCTGTTGAATGTGTCGCAATAATTTCGTGTTCGCCCTTTAAAACGAAGACAGCACTCAAAGACATGCCTACACGCATGTTTTCGTCCGCCATGGTGAATGTTCTGGTTAACTGCCGAAAGGCCGCTCGCAAGGGCGTAGAATTTGTTTGCAAGTAAGCTTAAATAATTACGTTCCATGGGAAATTTATCAAAAGCAATTAAAAGTCTTAGCTTTTCTTTTTTAACACCATCCGAAAAAAGTCCATCTTTTTAATGCAAATGTTACCATGTAGAAGAAGCTGATAATACATCTATGGACATGGGACGTGGGAAAAAGAGGAACTCTATTACTGGAGCTTTCGAACGACGTGTGATTAGGACCATCATTGGCTGTGTATGTAAAAACGGCGGATGGACAAGTAGAATGAACCACGAGCTGGCGTAGCTCTATGTCGAACACAGTTTTCTGAAAGTCTCTATAAACTGGACGAGTAGAATGGGCGATATTGTCAATTAAAGTTAAGATGGATTTCTTTCATAAACAAAAAAATAGCTTATTTTTTGCACATTTTGTAAACCATTTTCAAATTACTTTTATTTCATAAATTAATGTATTACTCATTCACTATGTCAACGTACTTTAATTTTTCATCATATTTATTAATTATGTTTTTATCACAATGGAATATACAGTCTCAATCAATAAGAATATAGTTGTGTTCCTTCCTCTTTTTTGCGTCATATTGTTGTTTAGTATTGTTTTTTTTCTAATTGCATTTTATTTGTTCTTTATTAACAATTGGTAGGTTACTCAAACTTACTTTTTTTTCATTTAAGCAGCAAAATGGAGTCAGAAGCGATATTGATTTGATTTTTTCTTCTACAATCTTACAAGTGTTTTTTCGTTTATTCTTTGATTTTTTTGATCCTTTTTCTTCGTTAAAAATTAGAAATAACTAGTAGATTCTACGTACAAAAACGCCATCTTTAATGTTTGTTTGTTTTCTTTTTGTCTTTGCCTAATATGTAGAGTGTAAAAATCTAGTATATAATAAAAACTCTGTATACTGTACTAAAAGAAAGTTATTTTTTTCTTCCCGTTTTCAAGAATAGAGATATCGTACAATTTGAACTTTGCTGAACGTAAAAGTGTCGTTTATTATTACTTTTCATTTGATCTTGTTGTATGTAGTCCCTAGATTGTTTGCGTTTATTTTTTCTTTACTTAATTAAATTACCCATCTACTCAGTGGTGTACGAATGTGTGTGTGTATGTGTGAGTGTCTCGTAGTTTAGTGAATGGTAGTAGTTTTGGGTGAGGATTTGCATTGGACAACAAGGTTTCAACACCGGAATATATTTTTTTTAGCTACCGAAGGAAGGGAAACTACGACACTTAAAGAAGTACTGTTTTTGTATGATGCTTGGACATATGTGTGTGTGCTGTGATTGTTATCATAAAAGATGGAACTAATATGTTGTTTACTTTTTACCCTTGAACATTTATCGTTATCATTTTTCACAATGCAATAGGTAATTTAAACTGTTCTGTTATTTTTGCAGACTTTGGCTTGATGAGTCTAGGGTCCTACTTATGATTGGCTACTAAATAACACCATTATTACGCTTAGCATGTAATCCAGATAAATTATTGCTGCCAGTTTTAGATTGGTTCCGGATTTGGGGGGGATCAACCACACACAGAGGGAGATGAAAGTGGTAAAATAACTAGAAAGCAATGGTTGAATACCATCAATTCCAATGCTGTTTACTTATTTGAGTGGTCGTAAAGTGTAATTTTGTAAGATATTTTTAATATAGATTAAAATTGAAAACCTTTTATTAATAAGGTCGTTGTGATGAAAACTGTGATAGTTCAAATAAATGTTGTTTTAGTCCCATTAAGATGTAGAACTTGAGACATAAACTGGGAGCTACGTGGTGCACCGAAATTCAGCTCAGTGATTTTGGATTCCATACCAGGTCAGAACTACGTTGATGATTTGTCACGGACATTTATTATGTTCATTGAAAGATCGAACAATATTGCATTGATTTGCAATATCTAAGAATAAAAAAAACAGATCACACGTGCGGCTTTCTAGTTTTCTATTAGGATTACTTGCGAAGCGCTGTGTTCAATAAGACAGCAAATTTCACTCTAAAAAAACAAGCAACTTGGAAATCAGGAAACTTATTTTCCGTGTACATTTAGTAATCTGCTCTGTTTTTTTTTAATTTTAAAAAATATTCTAATTTTTTTCTAGCTAGTTTCAGAAATTTACGAAAATCAATCTCGATCGCGTTCGTATGAATAAAGCTTAACCGTACTGAATAGTGCGTTCTTTTTTTAACACACATCTGGTTGAACTTTGATCAGCACAAGCATCTTGAAGGATCTACGTAGACTTTCTGAATGAAAGTTGGAAAGGTAAATCCCAAGATGTTCGACCTTTCAGTGAACAAAGACATAGAACGTTTTGTCCTCACAACTTAAAATGGATTAGGTTATAGAATATTGTCATTGTTAGAAATACACCATATTCAGCAGTGATTAGTCTCAAACTACGAGTATTAGACCTTGCTCAATGCTAACATAACATCGCTCCAGAAGAACATGTTTTGTAGGATTTCATTCTGTAGAATTACTAATTGAGAGCTTTCTACTACACTCAAAAGAATCGACACGCTGTATCCACGTGAAATTTCACGTAACTTCCACCTGAACACGTAAAATAATCTTCTTCAATAAAATCAGGTAGACATTACGTGCCAGTGAATTGTTAGTGAAAAATCACGTAATATTTATGTGATTTTCACGAATTCTAATTCACGTGGAAATCACGTAGCTCTCTTGTTTATTAATGATTTTGGTAGTGGACAAAAATTATGTGCGTTCCACGTGAAAACAACGTGCCGTTTTTTTTGAGTGTAGAAGACTAATGCATGTACACGCAAAAAAAAGCCGCAGTAGAAACTACCATTTCGAGGGTTAAATTAAGCGCAATCACCAACAATTTTCAGCTGACTATAAATGCGTTTGATTTTACCATGCCTGCGATTAGATCAACCATGGTGCGGTTGATATCAATATGAGGTTTGTCAAATATACCACAAACGTTGAAAATTTTACCGTAAACGTAGTAAATTTGACTGAAATTTCATGGTAGTTTTAAAGATAGGCGTAGTCGGGTAAAATGGTAGTTTTTACTACAAGATTTCTTTCTGAGTAGTTTCGCA
Source organism: Aedes japonicus (assembly GCA_034211315.2). Taxonomy (NCBI): domain Eukaryota; kingdom Metazoa; phylum Arthropoda; class Insecta; order Diptera; family Culicidae; genus Aedes; species Aedes japonicus. The sequence continues at coordinate 57,141 of JASCZW010006847.1, read as the reverse complement.
TGCACTGCCAGCTATTTGAACTCAGTTTTGGGCGTTTTGGACTCACTTTCGTCAAAAGTGAAGTCACTCAAATTTGAGTAAATGTAACTGGGATGGACAAGTCGACAAATCGAAACCATCACGCTCAAAACGGCCCATCTTTCATTTGTATTACTGTCTCTTTTTTTTCTCACAGAAAATTTACTAAATTTTCGTAGAAAGTGAACCCATCAAATTGAGTTGTTCCACTTTTTACGAAAATTTACTCAAATAAAAAGGGACAGTAATACAAATGAAAGAGAGGCTGGTTTGAGCGTGATCCATCTGATTTGAGTCGATGTTTTTGATTTGTCGACTTGTCAATCCCAGTAACATTTACTGAAATTTGAGTGACTCCACTTCTGACGAAAGTGAGTCAAAAGCGACTCAAATCTGAGTTAAAATGGCTGGCCGTGTGTACAAGCAATTTATGTTCATAGAACAAGAGAAAATTTCCACGAGCGCATCAGATATGCCACATTTGGTATTATTATGGCGCCACTTATTGGGTTATCGGAAGTCCTTTTTTGATGTTGACACACCAAACAAGCCAGTCCTGAGAGGTTATCACTTACCATTTCAAGTTAGTTGACTCTCCGTTTAAGTTGCACAGAGATTCAGATGTCCCGAGATAAAAAAAAATTGACTCAAGTTTTCTGAATTCACGTGATTACCAACATGGAATCTCACTGCCGAATAGAAGGAGATGATCAAGGATCTAAAACTTAGGATACATCACTCCTGCAGCACTCTAGTTTTATCAACGTTTAAAGCAGTCCACAAGTCATATTCATGGTCTGTAGAACCCTCATAAAACCAGAAATGTTACAAGGAAAATTGTGGTTATAAGGCACACTTTTGTACTGTGTTGTGTTGGAAAACTTAATTGAGGATTTCAAAAAATAAGGAAAGCTACAGATCGTTAGGACAATGCTACGGAAATAAATTCATCGGTTTATAAATGTGTTACTGACATTAGCACTGGCGTTGACTTACTAAAATTAGAAATCTGTTCAGACAGACAAATCTGTGAGGACACTGTTCAAAACAGTAACGTGAACGGTATATCGAATCAATGGTGAATTCTATCACGTGTTCGTCTACGCTGTCTACCACACCCCATAATTCGTTTCCCTTTCACATTACCTTCTATCAAATTCTGTTGATGCTTTTCAAAGGCAAATTGCATTGATTCGCTGATATTTTCGACACGTAACACACACACATCTAGGAAATAGGAGCTTCCTGTTGCTTCTTCTTCTCTATTGTAACGATTTTAAAATGGTTGATGATAACACTTGCAAACAAAACTCTCTGAGATCACTTTCAGTTTACGCTTATTTATGTTCTTCGTTAATTGTTCCACTGTGCATTTTGGTTTAAGTACCTACATTTCTTTTTCTAATGATAACGCAGAAATGTTTTTTTCTTCTACTGGGGATGTTTTTTTTTTGCAATACTACTAGCTTTGTTTTTATTTATTGTCGAAGGAATCTCTTCTCTTGCTTTTATTTGAGTTTCGGGTTTCCAATTTGCTTCGTTAGATATTTTACCTTTTCACCTTTCTCTCTCTCTCTCTGTTGTGGAGTGAGTATGAGTGCGCGGGATGTTGTGATTGTTTACTTTTTCGTTTTTAAGTTCGTACATACTAATTGCTGGGATAATGAAGATAACACACATTTTCATTAAGGCAATAATGACTATCAGGAAGGATTTTATTCTGTATTCGTTTTTGTTATCTAAGAACCATATTAAACTATATGGTAAAATAAAGTAAAAAAATAAACAAATAATTTGTTTTTGGAAACTTGACGAGAAAGAAAAAAAACACTAACAATAAAAATAAATTAACTTAAAATTGCTTCTCCACTGATTGAGTGCATTTGTTTGCTCATTGAAGAACGACTCAGTGTGTATTATTGTATTAGTGGTTAGTTATTTTTGTCTCTTATGATTACGTTTTCTGAGCTGGTGGTATGACGATTAATTATCGACGATCATAGGAATTAAATTGTACATGGAAGAGAAATAAGACAACTAACAAAAAAAAATCTTCCTTCTTCCTTCATATATAGCACTATCGTAGGTTGACACAATCAACCAGGTCATCGATAATCGTTCTAAGTATAAACTAGGCTTGTTTTTTCGGATCATCGTCAGTTCGAGTATCGAATAGGAATTCTTTATGGTATTTGTTTTGTTTAATAATTCTTTCGTTCTTCGTCAACACGTTTTAGTAAAGCTAGTTATATTAAAAACAAAAACTATAAACTAAGAACTAGAATGATAAGATACACGTATCTGAAACAAGGTAGTAGTAAGTAAATATCGACAATTGTGAGTGTATGTGACTTTTATTTCTGCGATTGCATGTTGTCAGCTTTTCTAGCAGCATTGGTAATGTTTTACTAGCACTAAGTGATTCGAATGAAAAAAAACAGGACTAAATAAAATACATATAAACACCTTAAACAAAACCATCACAGTAGGCAACAGAGTAATTAGAGAAAACAAAATTAACATCGAATAATTAATCGTCATACTACGGATTTTCTTCTTCGACTACTAGATTTTACTTATTTTAAACATTTAAATATGAAGGAAAAGAAACCAATCGGGAATCAATATAGATAAAAACTTATAGGTGAAAGAAAACTACAGAGGTAACTGCCGTCTTTGAGAAAAGGCGAGAAAACGATCAAAGCGCAAATGGATGTTTGAAGTACAGTAACTGTTCGCTAACTGGGCTAAGTGCACAGCCCAGTTAGCGGATGCTGCTCGATAACTGGGCTGACATTTCAGATGTAAATAATTTTCGAGGGGGCTTTCGATCTGATTTCGGTTGGCATATTTCATTGCGCAATACATAAATTACATAATGTTTTTATGCTTTATACGTTATTGCGTTGTAGCATATTGTGAACCCAATTGTTCAAAATATGTTGTATGGGATTACAACTCCATTTCGTACAATTTAACAATTTTTCACTCCTCCTCGAACCTTATATGCCTTTCACATGCCCCTTCCGAATTTTGACAACAAGATGTCAAACGCTGATTCTTGAAGTTTATTTGCTTTTAAACTGGGCTATAGCCCAGTTAGCGAGCACCCAGTTAAAAAGCAGCCCAGTTAAACAGCACCCAGTTAGCGAACAGTTGCTGTACCTAAATTACCGGAATCAATCAACTTTTTTTTTTTATGAGTTTTATTAAAATAATATGGTAGGGAACGGCTTAAGCACCCCAAGACCCTATTCCAAGCACGGGGTAAACGTTAACCTACAACGCTCATTTTTTGCAGTATGGTTCTCCATGTAGTGAAGCACCATATTGCAAAAAATGAGCGTTGTAGGTTAACGTTTACCCCGTGCTTGGAATAGGGTCTTGGGGTGCTTAAGCCGTTCCCTACCCTATTTGCTTTGGTTTTTAATTGGTATCGCAACTTCCAACTTTAACCCGTCGGTTTTTTCATTTTCATTGTTGAAAAAAACGAAATTTCTCCATGACACCAATAAATTTCTAGGGTAAAGGTTCCCATATTAATTTCATGTTCCTATATTCATTCTACACTGAGTCGAAAAATTGAAATGCAAATAGATTGTCTTATTTTCGTAATCATGTTTACTTACGTTTAGTCACAAAGAAAAACTCTACGAACTGTTCCAAATCTTTTGATTTGGGGTAGGATGAATTGTGGGTGATGAGATTAATATAGGAACATTTTCCAACGGATCTGTACCAATGTTCATCATATAGGGAAAAAAAACGGCATGTTTGCAAGATACTAATTGGGTTTTGCTTGCGTGTGTTGTGACCATTCACCTCCTCATCAGAACAGTTCTCTATTTAGGTACCAACCAATCCCAAATTTGGGTAGAAGAAAACAGTTTACGGAAGATAGTTATGCATCACGCACCTTTACCATTCTGTGGCGGATGCAGTTTTATATAGACGCCAGAAAACTCACATATACTGCTGATATGGTACGGGACGGGTTTTAAGCAGTTTATTCAGCACCTGAGATATTTGATGAAGCTGTGGGTAATCTATAATTAGAACTGCCAATATTTAGACATTAATCCCTCTGGTTACTTCTGGTCTATCGACACATACCTTCAGCAACGAGCATTAGACTCAGAAAATATCATAGCCATGGAATAAAGTTCCCAATTGCAGGGACTTTTTATAAACATGCGGATTGAAATGTTTTCTTCAGCTCCAAAATCTGTACATAAACTATCAATATTGTAGGATCGCAATTACGTGGCTGTGTGCAAAGGAAAAATGAAATAGGCCAGTTCACGATTTGCTGCAAACGTCAATTTTCTCAACCTGCTCCTTCGTTTTACCCATCCGCTCTCGAAAACAATCAACCAAAACATGTCGATTGCTACGATCGTCTACTAGCAGGTTATGAGACAGCCGTACACGACCGAACTTTTAGTTTGTCATTAATCTTTAGACTGGCAATGTGTATTTCTCAGGTAGTTGGCACCCCTATCTTATTGCCTTTGTCTTCAAAAGAGCTTACATCGCGGCGGGCGCAGAATCATGGGCCCCACTGACAGCTGTTGAATTCAGCAAACCGCGACGATGACAATACACTTTACAAACCGAACGAACTTTTAAAAGTTGAATTACTTAAAAACGTTTTAAACAGTTAAACTGCTTGAAACGCGAAGATATTAAAACGATCAAAACAAACATTTGTGACATTTGATTCGAAACAGCTACCTGGTATTTCTTATTTCATTTACTCTCACGCAAATGTTAGCCAAACTGACTGTGACGATAAACGGGATGCTTCGTTTAAAAACAAACAAATGCAAGAGACTTTACGTTACAATACCGGTGCGCTATATCCATGGTTAACAAAGAAGAGAGGAAACATGGGATTTCTCAAAAGCAACCGTGATGCCACAGCTGCCGTTCAACAGCAAAGCATTATTAATTGTTGGGTACTATTGGACAGCTCCGAAAAATATTTTTTATTGCATATGATAGTGCCAGATGATGGACAATATAACCATAAGCATAGATCAACCTCTAATGACTCGAAGAAACATGAAATAAATAGTTATTTCAGATTATCTAAATATGTAATGTAACTCAATGTTCAACATCACATTCTGGCAATAAGTCTAGCTGTGAGAGAGAGCTGATGAAGACATGCTCTTCCGGTACACGCGATTAAATGTAAAATACACAAAGGTAAAATTTTAGCGAACTTCTTCAGCTGGTAAGAAACTGATGGTTGTCGAGATGATGTACTTTAAATCATCAAAATGACAGTAATAAATTTGTAATCAATCATGATTTATGCATCGAATCATAAGCCCGATAGAAAGAGCTTATGATCGTATCATTAAAAGTGAAATAATTTGGAAAATGTAGGAGTTTAGGCCTATTTCCTAACAACTGATTAAAATAGTGACCTCTGATTAAGCCGTTCCCTACCCTATGTCGTACGTTTTCCATTACAACGTTGATGCTATTTGAATTCTGCCAACCTATTACTGCTCTTTCAATAGCTGAATTTAGGGACATAATCACCTAGAAAAATAGATGACAATCCTTTGGTAGCATGCGATAAAAATACCTACATTAAAAAGCATTCAGATTCTACATAATTGTTACGAACATTGTGGATCGTCTCGTAAACCTTACATGGCAATTACTTCATGCAATGTTACCGCCTTTGGTAGAGAAACATTGGAATAAAGTTTGATTTAATCACCTAGTAATAGTATTTTTGTTTGCTGAGGTACTGAATAGGATTACTCCATTTGCATTCAATCAATTACAAGCCTATCCTCATCGACAGCGACGGCACATAAAGAATTGCATACATTTGCATAACAAACATTATAAATGATCCGCTTCCGTGGTAGGTATCCTGATCATGTTGGACAACTTTAACGAGTAGTTCTATTGAGCACATCCTTACGCTTCTACTGGTTCTTCTGCTTCATATTTATACGATCTTTTGCTGCTATTATAATTAATCACTTTCCAGACGGTTTTAATTCGGTTTAATTTTTTTTTTTAACAAAACATAACATGCTCAATTCAGTTTACTTGATTGATCCTTTTTTTTTTGGCAGAATATAATACATAGAAAACAGATATTCCTCATAAGCTCTCAATAAATTTCAGAATTTAAGAAACGCTTTCAGTCCTTGAGTGAAGCAAATTTAAAAGATGCCATCTAGTTGTTTTTTTTAACCGCTTTTAGTATTCAAATCTAAAAACAAATATTCTAAACCTACAATTCCTCGGAAATATAAACATTTGCTTTCTGTTGGCTGCAAATGCATTGATCTTTGTCCCTATTAGCTAATATGACTTTTACTTAAAACAAAATTTCCAAACTCGTAGCACACGAATGATTCAGATTGGCAGATAAAACAATGGAAAACGAAAAAAAAAAAACTAAAGAAAAGAAAATGGTGCATCCCACAATCAATCGAATTGGAAGCGTAATTCGTTTTCTTTCTTGTTCTCCCGTTGAAATATTCCTGCTCAGCTTATTGTGTGAGTCGTGGTCTTACGATTGCTGTGAGTATTGTTTGCTCTAGATTTTCCATTTTTACTTTTCAACTAAATATCAAAAAGAAAACAATTTTATCGTAAAACTACTAAATTTTGGCATTTTGTCATTACGCTGCTTGTTGTTTAGTATACTGCCTTCTGTGTTTTTTTAAGAGTTAGATTTGAAACACATTTCCCTTTCTTGGTTAGAGTCCCTGATAAATGGCAAGTAAGCTGAAATCTCACTATGATTCTGCTTTAGACAGGAAACACGCTTGCCTTTGTATGTGTTTTAAGTGTGTGCGTTTCCTCGAATTAATTTACGACAACAGCGGTCGAGACGAACTAACAAATATTTATCTAGGTACACATTCTTCGTTATGGTGGCTGCCAATATGACTTGAACAATTGTTGTTTTTGATTTCTTAGATTTCAAAATAAAACGTGCATCGTTTTGTTTCAAAACTTATTCGCACACACTTATTTCGCCGGTTCTATTCGTGATAAAAAAAGAACATTCTTTATCGTTACCGATTATTTACCTATACCGTATACAACCATACATTCAAAACTATATGACTAATAAAGCGCGCAAAAAAGCCACGGGATGGAAACATTATTTCTTGTCTTTATCTAAAGGCTGTGCCGTAAATTTTAAACCTACAGTTTTTCGGTTCGTGTTTTTTCTTGCGTTTCGATCTTAATCCAACTGATTGACTATGAGATCCTTTCCTCTGTCTAGTAGTATAAATTCTGTATCATATTTCCAGTAAAAAAATAAAATATTTGAACGACAATAGATCGATACATCCATTAATGCATTAGGAAATTTAAAAAAAAAACTATAAAACCAATAAATTGAATCTAATATTAAGGAGCTCAATCTAGCGTGAATTTAGCCTTGGAAATACAATGACATCTTTACCAATAATAAATAACTAAAATTCAACATCAATTTCTTATGCAAAGTCAATTATTCTAAAATATGTATAAATGTATGCTTGCGATTTTGTGTATGTTGGCTTGCATTTAAATATCCTGAAATTAAAAATAAAACTGTAATGTGTTGGCTTAATAGCAACCTTTCATTCTACTGCATTCGCAATTTGCTTCGTTTCGGCCGGCCTTTCTTACTACACTGATTTTGGAAGGATTCGTCGGGCTCAAAGGAACTATTTTGAACTCCGAACAAAAAGTGCGCACGATATATCGATGTGATAACGAAGACGACGATGAAGAGGCCACACCATGGCGAGCTGGACTTCGACAATCTAATCACGACACCGATTATTTTCTCGGTGTTTACAGGAATTTGGTTGCCCCGCGGAACTATTTAGTTCATCATGGCTTTGTAGTAAGCAAACATGTTGTTGTTATTGTTGTTAGTTTTGCCATTAAAATTGCCGTTGAAATTCAGAATGTTCTGTCCAGCCATAGCTGAAGCAGCAGCGACCGCAGCGGATGCATTGAATCCACCCGCACCGTTACCATTTCCACTACCGTAACGCATGTGTTGGTTGTTCTTGGAGAGCAGTTGTTGCTGAAATTGGTAGTTGCCATACGGAGTGTTGAACTTATTGTTGCTGTTGTTGTTAGAAGTCCCGAAGCTCTGTTGATATGATTTATGGTTATTGTACGTGCTGGTGCTGCTGTTGAAGAAATTCCCGCCGCTGTTGGTGCGGTTGGAATCCCTTCCAAAGAGACTAGTGGCCAAGTTTCCTCGGAAATACTGACTGCCATTGTTGCTGTTGTTGTTACCACCGACAAATTTGTTAAATGCACTGGCCACATTGTTAAGCCCCGACTTATTCCTACTTGAAATACTATCAAAGTTATTGAAACCGTTCCACTGGGACGGCTGCTGCTGCTGCTGCTGTTGTTGTAGCTGTGTCTGATGTTGCTGTTGACCAGTCGTTGCCCAGTTAGTCTGACCGATGGGTGTTGCCACCCCTCCACTCGTTGGCGTAGGTCCATTCACCGGATATCGAAAATCACAACATTTACACTTTACCATGGTGTACTCCTGGATATGTCCGTTTGCTCCCAAGCGATGATACTGAGAGCGGTTGTCCAGAAAGAAGTGGATATTATCATTCTCCGGCAGCTGAGCGAATTGCAAACAGAATTGGTCCGGTGAGGTCAGGTTGTCCATCAGGTTAAGCACATTACGACCACCGATTACAACTTCAACCTCTTTCGGAACTTCCGGTTCCAATTCTGGCGAATCTTCTACTTGGGTCGATTCGTCCGAGCTGTTGCTATCACTACTGATACTATCCGTCGACGAGCGCGAGGAACGGGTGGACAAGCAATTGGGCGACTTAATTCCGGTGGTTTCCTGTGGCGCGGCGACAATCGTTTCGGAATCGTTTGCCGAAGTTGCTAGCAATGGAGAGCTAGTCGCTGGTCTTTCCACTTCTTCCGTTGGCGTAGTGGGTGGCGAAGACGGCTTCTGTGGATTTTACGTCAAAAGTGTGATAAAAAAAAGCGATTTGGTTGGATATTTTATTCTATTTAAGTAATCAGAATGAACTATCAAGTAGACTACGATTATATCACATTGTTTTTTTTTTAAACCAGAAAACAGCGGTTCAAAAGGTGAAAAACGTGATCGTGTACATTTACACCATCGTTTAACTGACGGCAATTTTGTAAATTATCCCCCTGGAAGGAAGATGCGTAATTTAATCTTCATCAAAAAGAAGATAGAAGTTTGGTGTCTTGAATAAAGTTGTAGTTTACAATTGTAAGACAACACCACTCTATTTCACCATGAAACACAGTAAAAATAAAACAGACTACCTAAACTAACAAACCAACAAACCTTCAACCACAGAGAACAGACATTGATGTCCATATACCTTTTCTTGAAAATCGTGTGTAAAAGTTAATATTGGCAGCCGGTATAAAAAGCAAGTGCAGAGAAAAACTCTTGATTGTTGGAAATAACTGGAACAGCAAAGTTTGAACAGTAGAAAGGATTTATTTTACAACTAGCTTGAGTGGAGTCTAGAACAGGAATGACAAAATTTTCTCAGTTGTTTATTTAAGAAAACTTAGGTTGCTAGGGAGGCCGTCGGTCTCCAAGGAGGTCATCAGCACACTGTGTTACCGATTTACTCCAACACCCCCCCTGTATCGGTAAGTCCTAGGAGGGTCCTCAGTTCACGGAAACGTCCAGGTTCCAGGGCCTTGGTGAACGTGTCCGCTATCTGGTGTGCAGTAGCAATTGCTTCGATTTGAAGTCGTCCTTGTGCCACGTGGTCGCGTAGGAAATGGTGCTTCACTTCCAGGTGCTTGACACGTTTGGTTTCGGTGTTTGTCGCCATCGCAATACACCCATGGTTGTCTTCGAACACTTTGAATGCCGTGCCGGGTTGAACTTCCTTCAGGTCCTCAAGGATTCCGTGCAGCCACAGCCCTTCGGAGGCCGCGGCACTTAAAGCTGCATACTCTGCTTCACACGATGACAGTGCAACGGTTCGTTGCCCAGGACACGGTGTTCCCAAAGACCTTGAAGACGTAGCCGCTAACGGATTTCCTATCCTCAGCATCCGATGCCCAGTCGGCGTCTGCGTACCCGACCAGTGCCTCGGCGTCGTCGTTTTACGTGTACTGGAGCTTAAGGTTCTTCGTCCCCTTCACGTAGCGGACCACTCTTTTCAGGGCTTGCCAGTGGTGAGGCCCCCAGGTTGATCTTGGAAGCGCCACAGGTATCCAACAGCGTAGCATATGTCCGGTCGGACACACAGCACCGTATACATCAGGCTGCCCAGCAATTGACGGTACGGATGCGACACAGAATTCGCAGCTCGTGGTGGCAGGAAACAGCCTTTCTCCATTGGGGTCTTTACATTGTTGCAGTCTTGCATGCCGAACTTCGTCAGCACACGGTCCACAGTAGCTTCTTGCGCCAGGTACATGCATCCGGTGGCGCGGTCGTATCGGATCTTCATTCCGAGGAAATGATTATCCACGCCGCAATCCGTCATCTGGAGCTTCTTGGAAAGAGCACGCTTGATCTCCTTCACCAGGTCCAACTGATCGCCAGCGATGAGCAAATCGTCCACATAGATGATGATGCATACCTCCCCTCGATGGTCGATCCTGGTATACAAACAATAATCGTGCCGGGAACAGGAGAAGCCGAAGGTCGTTCAGCTTGTTGTTCCAACAGCGATGGCTTTGCTTGAGTCCATACAACGATCGATCCAGCTTGCAAACGAGGTTCGGAGGTGCTGCAACTCCTTCGGGTATGGCTATGTAGACGTCTTCTTTAAGTTCCCCGTAGAGGAATGAGGTCTTCACATCGAGTTGGTGAACGTGCATCCTTCGGTGGGTTGCTACAGCAAGAACGGTTCGTATCGTGGCCAACTTCGCTACGGGGGAATATGTTTCGTTGTAGTCTACTCCGGGCTTCTGCTGGAATCCCTTCGCCACCTAGCGCGCCTTGTAACGGACCGGTTCGCCATGCTCGTCCGGCTTGATTCGGAAGACCCATTTCGACTTGAGCGGTACCACACCAGCAGGACATCGCACCAATCGCCAAACATGGTTGTCCACTAGCGACTGCAGTTCCTCACGGACCGCTTGCTGCCAAAGGGCTTCGTCGGCTTGTGACCAGTCCACATTTCCGGCCAGATACCGCGGTGGTTGGACTTCTGTTCATCAGGTATACAGCCACTAGAACCGCTTCGTTCCACAGATTCTTCGGAACTTGACCTTTCAATAAGCATCGCACGCACCTTTTCGACGATTGTCAACCGTTCGGACACTCCATTCTGCTGTGGTGTGTACGCTGCGGTTGGCTCAACTTGGATTCCCTTGGAAACGTATCAATCTCGCTGGTCATTGGAGCAATACTCGCGCCCTTGGTCGACAGTCAGCTTCGAAATCGAATGCTCCAGAGCGGCACTCGCCATGGCCTCGTACTCTCGAAACTTCTGGAACATCTCGGACTTATTCTTGATGGGATATGCTACTGGTTCCTCGGGAATACCTGTTACCATGTCATGCTTCACGAGTGTCTGCAAACTCTTGCTCCCCAAATGAGCCAGTCGACGATGCCACAGGTTACCGGTCACAGCTCCACACATGTTGGTCGCCACCGTATCGACGGAGATCGAGCTCGTAAAAGTCGCCCCGCATGGGACATTTCGCAATCAGGTCACGACCTTACTTCATGATCGCTTCCTTTTTCGTGAATGTGACATCCAGGTTCGCTTTTGCCATCTTCTTCACAGATAGCAGGTTCGCTCGAAGATCTGGTACGAAGAGGACATCATGCAGGCTGATATAATTACCTTCCTTGTTGACGCCTTTGATTGTTCCTCGGTGCCAGCACACCAGGGATTGATCGTCCTTCGCCACGTTGATGACGATAGGTTGCTTCAGCTTCGTGAGGTCGGCGAAACAGTGCTTCACATTCACAAGGTGGTCCGAGGCTCCGGAATCCAGCTTGAAGGAAACCACTCCCTCGTCCTTTGTTTGGGAGCCTCTTTCGGCCATGAAAGCAACCGCCTTACCTCCAGCAGCGTTAGCTTCAGCGCGCCCTTCCGTCTTCAACTTCACACGACAGTCCTTGGTATTGTGCCCCTTCTTCTGGCAACGGTTGCACTTTCCGGTTAACTTACCAGGTTTCTGCTTCGATCCTTGGAATGCTGCAGGTTTCTCTTGGTAGGAATTCGCTGCCCGGTCGGTTTTCTTGAGTTCCTCGGCAAGAAGGCGCTCGCGAACAACATCCATCTTCAGGTTTTCCTCACCCAGATTTTCCAGCGCCGTAACCAACGGATCCAACGACTCGGGAAGGGTAGCAAACAGCTGGGACACAATATCGTTCTCTTCAAGCTTCGCTCCGGCCAACTTCAGTTGCCGGATCAGCTCCTCTTCGAAGGTTTTCAGGTGATCTTTCACGGACGCACCTTCCACCATTTGCAGCTTCGCAAGTTGCTTCCTGACGAATGTCTGCGACGAGACGGACTTCTGGGCGTAGGCGGATTCAAGGCTCATCCACATCTCCTTGGACGTCTCCTTGTACCGCACCAAATGCAGCAAATCGTCATGGACGAATGACGTCAGCAGGAACGCCGCCTTACCGTCATCTTTCTGGAACTTCGTGAGCTCGGCCGCTTCCGTCGGAGGATCTTTCTTGATGATATCCAACAGCTTCACGGACTTCAGATACTTCTCCACTCGAAAACGCCAACTGTCGAAACCGGTGCCCGAGAATTGCGAGATCCCGTGGACCAAATTCTTGCGTGAGTCGCCCATAACCTCTTGATTGTTGGAAATAACCGGAACAGCAAAGTTTGAACAGTAGAAAGGATTTATTTTACAACTAGCTTGAGTGGAGTCTTGGACAGGAATGACAAAATTTTCTCAGTTGTTTATTTAAGAAAACTTAGGATGCTAGGGAGGCCATCGGTCTCCAAGGAGGTCATCAGCACACTGCGTTACCGATTTACTGCAACAAAAACAAACAAAACTTTTCAGGTTATGTACTAGGCTTTGTATTGATAAACATGGGCATGACAGTTCTCGCACAACTGCAGCGCCGCTTACCAGGAGCATAACGACACACATTTGAAATGTCGGTTTAAAGTTTTACACAAATAGCAGATCGAAGATGAACGTCTGTTCTCTGTGCTTCAACCTTTGAATAAATGTCGCTTTGTGAATTACAGTAAGTCAGTTTGTAAAAATACAAATCTAGGGTTTTTTTTCATTAGGGCGAATCTAACATTGAGAGATTCTCTTTGATTACTTTCCCTTTCATTCATATTCCAATCACCTTTACGTTTTTCATTCTACTATTTGTAGAGTATGCTAGCCAGCACTGTTGTGTTTCGATCTATACTAAAGAATCCCTCGAAAGCTTTACAATGGCGCTGTAATGCATGAAAGAGAGTGAGCCCAAGAGAATCTCTCATTGTTAGATTCGTCCTAATGAAAAAAAAACTCGAGAAATTATTAGAATTATTTAGTTAATAAATCGAGAAAAACTAGTTGAGATCTAAAAACAATATTTTTGTGCTATCGGTGCACGTCACCGATAAACGAAGAAAAGAAAAGAAAAACATTTTTTTTTAAATTGAAACCCCCTATTTTCCACAGCTGAGAATATCTGGATAAGATAAAGCTTCTGTAAGACGCTTTAAAGAGTTATTCCGCGTTATGAGAGTTATTCAAAGTGACGTTTGTCACTTGGTGAAGTTAGAAAAGTCACCTGCAGTGAGGTGACTCTCCATTTTATTTACCAAGAAGAGTCACCTCACTGCAGGTGACTTTTCTCACTTTACTAAGTAACAAACGTCACTTCGGCTCTCGGAATATGACCTTATGGAACTGAAAATTACCGATAAAATTAGAAGTTGTGTTTTCAAAACCTTTTATTTTGGAAATTGATTTCTCTCACATGAACCTAGAATTTAGGAAATGTAAATCGAAATTTTCAGATCGCTAGAACTGTTCTGTGCTATTTGGTGGTATATGAGCACGATCAAGCGCGCACTATTTTACCAGTACCACTTCCCCTCCCTTGCATACCGCGCAGTGGAGCAGCTTGGTAAAAGATTGTGTGCTTGATCGGATGCCTAAAGGGCGATACGGTCAACATTTGGTCAATATCAACTTGACGTATTTCTTTCAATTTTGCATTTAAAAAACCTGAACACCCCTCATTTTGAAGGTGTGTGTGTGTAGAATGTTGCTCCTATTTTGATTTTGTAATTCACTCTTCAGTTGTCAAAATGCCGTCCAAGCAAGAAGAGCAGCGTATCAAAATTTTGCTCGCGCATCGCGAAAATCCGAGCTACTCGCACGCAAAGTTGGCAAAATCGCTAAAAGTTGCCAAATCAACCGTTACAAATGTAATTAAAGTGTTTGGGGAACGTTTTTCGACAGCCAGGAAGTCTGGATCGGGGGAAAATCGAAAACCGGAAGCCGCTGAGACGACAAAGAGAGTTGCCGGTAGTTTCAAGCGAAACCCTAACCTATCTCTCCGAGATGCCGCAAATAAGCTGGGTGTATCGTCTACAACCGTGCATCGAGCCAAAAAACGAGCCGGACTATCGACTTACAAGAAGGTAGTGACTCCAAATCGCGATGATAAACAAAATACGACGGCCAAAGCGCGATCCCGGAGGCTGTACACGACGATGCTGACGAAGTTTGACTGCGTGGTAATGGACGACGAAACCTACGTCAAAGCCGACTACAAGCAGCTTCCGGGACAGGAGTTTTATACGGCAAAAGGAAGGGGAAAGGTAGCAGATATTTTCAAGCACACGAAACTGTCAAAGTTCGCAAAGAAATATCTGGTTTGGCAAGCCATCTGTACCTGTGGCTTGAAAAGCAGCATTTTCATAGCTTCCGGGACTGTCAACCAAGAATTTTACGTGAAAGAGTGTTTGAATAAACGTCTGCTGCCTTTCCTGAAGAAACACGGTTGTTCCGTACTGTTTTGGCCGGATTTGGCATCTTGCCATTACGGTAAAAAGGCCATGGAGTGGTACGCCGCCAACAACGTGCAGGTGGTTCCCAAGGACAAGAACCCTCCCAACACGCCAGAGCTCCGCCCAATTGAGAAATACTGGGCTATTGTCATGCGGAACCTAAAGAAGACCAAAAAAAAACTGCTAAGGACGAACAGCAGTTCACGGCAAACTGGCTTTCTGCGGCGAAGAAGGTGGACAAGGTGGCTGTACAAAATCTGATTGCAGGGGTCAAGCGTATGGCCCGGCAATTCGGATTTGGAAAAGCGGAAGCCTAACTGAATATTTTTCCTGAATTTTATACTAATTGAACTTGAAAAAGAAATTTAATTTGATTTTTTAAATAAACGATTTCACCGATTTACACGCGTTTTCCCTTGACCAAATTTTGACCGTATCACCCTTTACTATCAAAATGCTCTCCGCTCAATTTTAACTACTTCTACTCAATTTTACAGCTTGTCGTACTCTAACACACCTATCAATACTTTCTCTTTACATCTTTGGTTATAGCAGAAATTGCTGCCCACTCCTAGGGTTTCATGTTGATAAGAAGGATATTTCCAATTTAAAAAACATTATGAAAAGTTACAATATCTTCAGATATATGAGAAACAATATAAAATAATGTTGAACAAAAACATGTATTTTAATAATAATAAAAAAATCTTCGAACATTGCAAACACGTATAACTAAAGGTCGTCGACATAGATAAGTATGTAGATGAATATGTTAGCTCGGATGACGAAGAATTTGTAGAACCTATTAGTGATGCGACAAACAATGTGCATCTCACGCAATCATCTTCAAAACCGCCCGAGACATATAAGTCTGGACTGCCCGTCGATCGTTTTTCAGACAATTAGCCGAAGTCTGACGCAAACGTCGTGATATGATGACTGTGCTGGACCTGAACCTAGTAGAACTCAGCAAGACTAGCAGCCAGGTTGATTGCCTGTCAACCCCCTGCTAGAGGAGATGGACGACGAGTATCAGTCTCTGATTGAGAACGGTACATGGGAACTGACGGAGCTACCATCAGACCGGAAAGCCATCGATTGCAAGTGGCTGTACACAACGAAGGAGGACGAAAAGACGAACATCGTGCGGAACAAAGCAAGACTTGTTGCTCAAGGATTCACTCAAAATTATGGTGTGGGCTTTGACGACCTGTGGCATCTGTGGCCAGTCAGGTGATCCTCAAGACACTACTCACATTCAAAATGCATACCTTCATTGGAAGTTGGGAGAAACCATCAACATGAGGCAACCGGAAGGCTACATTGGCGGACCCAGAACAGTGTGCTTGCGGAAACGGAGTGTATACGGAATCCGAACATCGAAGCAATTTTTCGAAAGCTGGGGTTCAAGCCATTATCAGCGGATACATGCATATACGTGCGCAAGGAGGGGAACACGTTCACATACATACTTATCTATGTCGACGACATTTTAGTCGTCTGTACTGCCGGTGGACGCATTACTGTCCCATCTTACAAATAATCAATTTCGGAAAAATGCCTAGTCGATTTGTCCCACTTGAAAATTGGACGCATATTTGTCCCATTAGAACAAAAAATGCTCCTAGTGGGACAATAATGCGTCCATATTTCAGAGTGGAAAAAAATCACTCACCGTTTTACCGATTTTTCTAGAATGAACAACACCTGTTTGAATTATATTTTAAAAGTACATATCAAAGTGTTGGTGTTTGTATAAAAAAATCAAAAATGTCCAAATGTCTTATGGGACAGTTATGCTTTCACCGGCAGTGTACTGCCGTTATACGCATGACTGTCCCATGTTCTATGGGATTCCCTATATACATGGGACAGTTATGCTAATAACGGCAGTGTAGGACTCAGAAGAACTTCGAGGCAATACACCAGGAGCTGCGTCAACATTTCAACGTAACAACATTAGGTGAAGTCCGGTATTTATTAGGAATCGATATCGAGAAAGAAGGTAAAGGATTCTGGCTGAACCAAGCACGATACCTCATTAAGCCAGCGGAACGATTCGGTTTGGAAAACATCAAGCCGATGAAAGTACCTTTTGATTCTGGCTACCTTCAGCAGAAGAAGGACGAGAAGGAACTACCGTATGCAGAACAAAACAAAATGAGTGAGTCTCGTTTGTTTATTTATAAATTTACATCAGCAGGCTTTCTGCAGCTCAAATGATAGTAAACCATGTAAAAAAAACAAAACAATGTAACAAACATGTTTACATACATAAACGAACAAATCAGAACTAGTCAAATCTTAAAAAAACATACTAGTATAGACAAAAAAATACATTTTTTCGTAGTCATTATCAGCTACCGCGATACTCGAAGGCAGCGGCAAATCTTCAACGGAGAACTGCACGCAAATGATGGAAGTCGAACATTGAAGCCACTCTGTTGAACACTCGTTGCAACCCACTGATCGCACCCTCGAGTCCGTAGTTCGTACGATGAAGCGGAGGCCTCAGCATTATAGTATTTCACAGTGACCGAGGACGAACATTCAAGTCGATATTCGCAAGAATCGCCCCGCAATCAATTCTGCCTAGTAGGGCGTCCACGATGATCATTGCGTTGTTGACGTCTTTTCTCATTCGCAAAGTTTGCAGGTTGATCAGACGGCAAACAGTGTTCGTAGCTGGGTAATCGGAACCGTTCCCTCCAACGTAGTCTTCGGAGAGCGAAACGAAGAAAGCGACGGTGAACCGATTCAATTCGTTCCGCACCGTTGTAGTGACAAGGGCTCCAAACGGTAGAACAGTACTCCAATGTGGAGCTCACAAGAGAGCTGTAGAGTGACTTTAAACAATAAACGTCGGAAAATGTTTTGGTTATTCTAAAGACGAGTCCCAGCACTAAAAGTATGAGACATGCTGCTTATATTTTAGTTGTGTTTCCAAAATCACCCCGAGATCCTTCACATGACTCACCCGGCTTATTGACGATCCAAGGAGTTCATAATTGAAGGTTATCGGCTGCTTCTTCCGCGAAAACGTTATGACGCAACACTTGGCAGGAGCGATCACCGTCCGTTTAATCGTGTACCGATTGGCCACTGCATCAAGTTGTCGTTAAAGATGAATACAATCATTAACTGAACCACGGTGTTCTATTTAGCGTTATTATCAAAAATAATATACCATCAAATCAGTGAACGCCAGTTGGTTTGTTATGCTATTCTATACCTCTGGGCAAATTTTCAAAAAAATCCTTGGGCAAAATTTTGAGTTACGCCTTTTTTAAGTCGTAAAAGAAAAAAATCGAATAAAAATCAATATAACATCATAAAAAACTCATTTATCATCATAACGATAAACGCCAGTTGGTGTTTTATGCCATTTCACACGTCTGAACTTATAGTTGCAAAAAAAAAACCTTGAATAAAATTTCGAGTTACACCCTTTCAAGTCGTAAAAGCTTAAAAATCTAATGAAAATATAACAGCAATAAAAACACATTTATCATCAAAATGATGAACGCCAGTCTGGATAAAATTGGTTACTTACGCCCTTTTGAAATTACCGTAATTGCAGAGTTTTTAAAACAAATCGATATATGAATATATGGGTTAGTAACCGCCTAGAAACATAATTTTTGGTAGAGACACAATGCATTTTTTAAACAGCTGTAACCAATTGAAAAGTAAGTCAATTCAGCTAAGATTTTCACCACCATACGTCCAGTAATAACTAGCTCAATCATACTACAAAGATCGCTTAAGTGTGAATTCATCTTCAAAAGCTTTTTTTTTAGTTCCAGGTTCAAACATTATTCCGGACCTCTTAAGACCCTTCATGACGCCTGTAAACAATTGTGTAAAAAGCTAGATCATTTAACAATCATAATCTAGAGTTTTCCGCATGCTTAATGAATTTTCCGTTTAAACCTAAGTTTAAGAAGGTCATCGGAGCACATTTTGGCTTTATTGCTTGAGACTGATGCGAGTGAAGTTTTTGGTTATGAGACGGCTTACCTCGACGATTAGAGAGACGAATCTGATTGCCACCTAAGCATATGAAATTCTTATTATTACTAATGTAAATAACATATAAGTTGATTTCTATACCGAATGATGACGCTTCCTCAGTTAGAAAATAGGACACCGCAGCTTCTGCTGATTTTGACGGAAAATTTTTAGCCTTCAGAATTTTAGACAAGGGGGTAGCTCAGTGGTTACCCGTTCTGCTTACTGAGCAGATGGTCGGGAGTTCAATCCCAGGCCCGTCCCCTTCCTTGCCATTTGTCACTTGCCTCTTTCTATCACCACTAGATTTAAAATAAAAAAAGCAGTCTACTGCGCTCTTTTTCATTGATCGCTTCATTTACCACAGTGCATCCATGATCTAAAAATAAACCTGCCTCACAAACACAACTATCCTTCCCTTAGCAATTGTAGAGATGCAGTGGTGCTCACGGTCTCTAATAACAACGATTGTCAAACTAATCATCCTTCTTCCCCCTCCCCAAAGACCGTGAGGACGTGGCCGGCGCCCAATGAGGTCTATACAGGTGGAGCAGAAGTGGTTAAATTGTATTAGTGTAATGCAAAATACTGTCATTGTGTTCGTGAAATGATGCACAGCCTGTTTTTTGTAAACATGCGTGATGATATCTCCAAAAACAACAATTTACAAAAGCAGCAAATCACAAGATGGAATGTTTATTTTCGGTAATTGGTATAGTTTTTAAAAGGTTTCGGCTGAAAAATGCCTCTTTGTGCAAGGATGCGGAAAAAAACTTAACTTGCTTTGTTATCATTCGCTTGTTTTTGGAGTTCTACGTCACTACCCGAAATCATGGATTGTTTACACATTTTTCGTTACTAATACCGACAAACATCCTGCTCTTCACCACCTGTATAGACCTCATTGGCCGGCGCCGGCACTGATCTATAAATAGAATTAGTGGACTTGTACATTGAAGATGTAAAAGCTACTCCATGTAGTTCTCTGTGCTCCATCTATGTAGTTCTCTGTGCAATTACACTAGTTCTGATCAGTAAAGGAGTAGCAACTACGATATTGCACGGTCTTTGAGAATTTTAGACAAATTTTCTGTTCGCTCAGTAGAGTTACATCCAGGCTTTTTACCTCGCTTAATTTCAGACAGGCAAACGTTACAAATGCGAACCACTTCAGCCACATCAGAAACTTTCTTGCTGGGACGGCATGGCTTCACCTTCTTCGGAACTACACCGGGTAAATTTTTCCCGATTACAACTTTCGCAGCCCGGAAAATTTCACAATTGCATGTACCAGTAGACCTGGGCAGCTGTGTAGAGTCATATTTGTACTTGTACAGGTGCAAGATTTCTTACTTTGAACCATTGTTTGTATTACACTTCACTCTGCCCGATGTGCATATACACAGAAAAAAATACTTGATTTTAACAAGCGCGTAAAATTTTCCCTGGTTCAATTCTAAGCCAAAGCAGGCGTAAACAACGAAATTGTTTGCAATCTTTTATGCATCGTACAACAATGTTTGCAATCTTTCATACAACAGGCTATATTCAGGCGTTATGTGGCCTAAATTTACATGAAATATCCCATTATGTTCTGCTGAGTCTAGAATTCCTTTAATGTGCATTAGATAACGCAGAAAATTCAATGTTCTTTTTATCTGTGTACATGACGGATAATACCACTGTCAATTGGCAATATCGGGCAAATGATATTGACGAATGACTTCTTTCACAGCAGTGACAGTAGGTCTTACATTTTTGTTATTGGACAGGCATAGAATGCACACTTTTTTCCCGATTGGATTCATGACTATCCATTGTTTACTTTCCAAAAACAACCGTACTGTATTCGTTGTAAACACACTTTCACATAAAAAGATAATTAATTTTAACAAGCGTGTAAAATATCCCCTAGTTTGAATATAAGCTAAAGAAGGCATAAACAACGAAATTGTTTGCAACTTTTCATGTGCCATATAACAATATTTCCAATCTTTCATACAACAGGCTGGATTTAGGCGTTATCTGGCTTAAATTTACATGAAATATCCCATTATTTTCTGGCAAATCTAGCATTCCCTTTATGTGCATTAGATAACGCAGCAAATTCAATGTTTCTTTTTATCTGTGTTGTTAACAATGTTATAAATACCAATGCTTGCTATTATTAACTTTTTTTTTATCTTCAAATGTCGTTTTCGTTTTTGCGGTGTAGCTACACCAGAACTGCACCGCCTTACACCGGGAAAAAATCGAGTGTAGATATCGGTTACACCATTGTTTACAAACCAATGATGTTGACCTGTCAAAGACCCCCGCTTGTTGGCGCTCTACACTTTTTGGTGTAACACCGCAAAAACGAAAACAACATAATAGTCTCTCAAACATAATTATGAAACGCGTACGTGTCATTTGTATCTTATGTGATATTGCATTAATTTTTTTCTCGAGTTTTGCAGTTACGACCACAAAAAGGCGTAAGTTCAAAACAACGCCGATCTTTTTTAAAATTCGTTTTAAAATGAAGAATGACAATACGAACAGACAGGCGTTCATCATTTTGATGATAAATGTGTTTTTATTGACGTTATACTGATTTTCGTTAGATTTTGTAGCTTCTACGACTTGAAAGGGCGTAACTCGAAATTTTGCACAAGGATTTTTTTTCAACTATAAGTCCAGACGTGTGGAATAGTATAAAAACCCAACTGGCGTTTATCGTTATGATGATAAATGTGTTTTTCTTTAATTCTATATTGATTTTTATTCGATTTTTTTCTTTTAAGACTTAAAAAGGGCGTAACTCAAAATTTTGTCCAAGGATTTTTTTGAAAATTCGCCCAGAGGTATAGAATAGCATGACAAACCAATTGGCGTTCACCGATTTGATGGTATATTATTTTTGATAATAACGCTAAATAGAACACCGTGTGAACGAATCCTCAGATAGATTTTGAGATCGTCTGCACAAGATAAACACGGACTTTTGATGATAAGATGCACGTCGTTGAAATAGAGTAGGAAAACTAGCGGGCCCAGATGGCTGCCTTGTGGAATGCCAGATGAGGCACAGAAACTTGCAGGATGAAAATCACCTATAGCAACCTTAAGTAGCCGATCAGTAAGAGCAGCCGATAGATCGGTGTAAATAGCATCCGTCTGAGCCCGTTCCGTCATAGTTTCGGTGACGTACGATGACAAATTTGTCGTGGTCGAGCGGCCGGCAATAAATCCATGTTGATCAGTGCTTAGATACTGCTTGCTATGTGAGACGATTGGATCCATCACTACCAACTCAAAAAGTTAGGAAACAGCGCTCAGCGATGTGATGCCACGGTAATTGTAGACATCGCGCTAACTACCCTTCTTGTAAACTGGCAACATATGAGCAGATTTCCAGCACTGAGGAAACAAGCGAATCAGCACGGATGGTCTTTTTCGGGACATACCTGTCAATGAAATAAGCCAAGACATGTGAAAACGTTTGTGCAGCTTGGTTGACAACTCCGGGATCTAGAATGCGCTCCCATTTTCTGAGACAAAAAAAAATCTATACTTTGGTGGTTGGCCCTTCGGAAGTCGTACGACACAACAGTTTAAGTGCGGACGAAATCCTGAGCAACGTTGTTCGCAACTGTAACAAGCAGTGGTGTATGATGTGGAACAAACTTTACTAATTGCGCGGGTGCCATGCATATGGGAGGAGCCGTTTCGCAGCCGCTTACAAAGCAAAGATAAAGGGAGCGTTCATTCTCGTTTTTCACGCCGTTGATTTGGGAGAGAGTCGCGATGCTATAGCTGTCAAGAAGTTTAGTCGCTGCTGAGTAGAAAGACGAGAGCTCATAATCAGGGCGGTAGAACTCGCTATGGATTTTAGTCCAGGCAATGCTCGCCAAATTAAAGTCGCCCAGAACCATAATTTCGTCACATGGAGCTGCATTTTTCGATAAGAAGGAGATTGAGCGTACAGGTGTCGATCCCCAAGCTGAATGGCTATCAAAACTTGTTCGACCATGTTCCAAGAGTCGCCATCGATTGCTCTGGCTTTTAGCATGGAACTAACTGCGATAATTACACCACCTCCAGTAGTTTTCCTGCTATTGTTTGAGTTGCGGTCGCAGCGGGACAATTCGTACCCTTCTTCAAAGACATGATCGGAAAGGTTTCGAGACTCGAGCCATGTGTCAGTTAGGACTTGACTGATCCGAGGCTGCTAAGCGATAGTCACCAAATAAGGCTGGTTTTGATAATAGACAGCGATGTCCGGTCTCAGTCGTCCGGGGATAGTAGTCCTGGAAGTTGGGACACTATCAGGTACTAAAGCGGTTAGTGGTCTGCTGTATGTTGCGGTTCAAACCCAGCTGACATACCAGTGAGCTTTTCCATACTGGCTCAAAAATCAAGCTGCCCAACGCAATTGATTTGGCACGAGCGGAGAGAATTTTAAGGTACTTAAAGTGATTGCTTCTTGGGTTCACAGCAGCTGGTCTGGACAAGTTTTCGTCTCGGCCCTGCGTTAGAGTTGGGAGATGGAATTTTCTGGGAACTTCTACCACAGGCAAGTACGGGGTGGTTTCGAACATTTCGTAGCCTGATTTGATCGTCGTTTACAGTTAATTTCCTGCCAGCTTCGATCAACGTTTAAGATACCGAGACGCCAAATTGCCGCTAGCAAGTGGCTCCTAAGTAACGGTTATGACTTCAATACTTTTCTATCATAACAATAATGCTTTCAGAGAAATATCATCCTATGTGAATGCATTTTTACAATGTTCAGAAAATTGTTACACACACACTTTCACTCCAACTTGTTCCGTCGTTTACAGCATGTCGTCGAAACAGGAAGTGCTGTGGGCACGCATTGTACGTTTCTTTCAAGCGAAAAAAAGATCGAGGGAAAAAGTACATGCACTGAACCCAAACATTCTCCTTTTATCGAATGAATCCTCCGTCGGTTGATATCGAAACATGGAAATCGCATTTTCGAATGATAGATGCAGGTGAAGGCCGACTTTCTAGAAACCAGATGATTATCCTTCCAATGTTGACCAACTAATAATACGCGAAGTGAATTGACCTCCCGTTCAAATTCGAATGCACGCTGTATGAAAAATCGTCATCCCAAAATCGAATGCGTATTGAATTGGAAAAGCCCTATAACGAGAATCATTTGAAATGAGGATGACAAACATTCCATTTTACATCATTCGGTGAGAACCTATCAATCGCTATAAGAACTGGTACCATCACGAATAAAGGATCGAAACCCGCTCAATTTCTTATGGAGTCATGGTGTAGATTTCCCGGACTTCTTCAATTTTTTGGGCTCCCGTTGCAAACCCTGCTCAACGGTTGTGAAAGGGCAATAAAATTAAAACCATGATTTGTTTCAGAATCGATCGCATCATAAATCGCTAATGCTCTTCAGTTTGGAAACAAACTTCATACTGTATTGGGTTGATTGTCATACGAAACATGGATAACCATAAGACAATCATCCGATTTTCGAAAGCTTTTCGTTAAAGGGCGCAATCGAATTACTTTTCAGACGATCTTGGGACGACGTTTGGGTTCAGTGTGGTGGACCATTTTAAGCGTGAAAATGTTTCGAAGACCATCATTTACCATACTCTGCTCACCATGTCGGTAATCCGAAAGAAAGATAATGGCCCTTCGTAGTACAGTTCCACTCATCACAGTCGAACCATTCCCGCAAGCAACCAGGCCCTGCGGTTTAGTTGGGAGACGGGGTCTTCCGGATTACCGCTCCTAGCATCTCTACGGCTGTGCCGGCAGGTACTAAGGATGCCCCTTACTATTCTTCTCTAATAGTTGCTATCGAGGACTTTGTTCATGTGTCATATGATTTCGTAGGGCTGCCTATCGCAGTATTGGTGAAATATTGTCCATAGCATACTTGATCCGACCGACGTTAATATCGTTGCTCAAACTTTTCCCTACGTTTTGGAAACGCTTATGTCATTGACAAGCACGTCGCAAAAAGATCGTTCAGACTGACTCTCGGGTTCCTTGGATGACTAACGGTCTTCGTTCGCTAAGACGAACCAAAAGGGTGGCCTCTAAAGATTTACGAAATACAGTACATTGTCGGATAAGTCGTGTGCATTTTCAACTCTTTGATGTCCTTAATACAGAAGCAAAGCAGATTAAGATTTACTTGTTTTATTCGTGATCATAACTAACTTCCTAATAGCTGCATTTTATAAGCGTTTCCTGCGATTATTGTTTGCCATCTGAGCAACCGTAGTTAGGCACGGATGGCAGAGGTGTCGATACATCACAACTATTCCCTCTTTAAGTATGTTCACAACTCCGCTTGTTGATGACCAACTTCAGCCAAATCTTCACCGTAAACCCGAGTAATCTGCATTTACGACTGCATTCTCCTCTTCCCTGCCAGCAGCAGTTGTATGAGTATTAACATCGTTTTGATCAAACCTAACCTGTTTTCGCTAAAATTTCCTAGTGTGGAAGGCTTCAATTTCGTTCATTCCATTTACACTGCTTTAGCAATGTTCCCTTGTCAAATCAAATACACAGCCTCGTTGATGTGGATTTTGAAAAGACCTCTAAAGCGGCATCATTTCTTAAAACTTTGTTTAAGCCCGAACCTGATGGTGTTCTGTCGATATTTCTCGAACAAAATATGGCCTATCTTCTGGGTCCAATTCATCAGATATTACAGCTGTACCTCTCTAGTAGTATATTTCCTTCTTGCTGGAAAACGGTGGACATGTTTCCCCGTTTAAAAAACAAATAGGAAGCAACGCGGAACGCGAATAACTACATATGGATCACAAAGTAACAAGAACTGTTAGCAAGGAACTCACTTTTTGCATATTGTAAGCACTGTTTAAGAGCTGATCAGCACGGGTTTTCAGCTAGGCGTTCCACAGCTATGATAGGAGTGATTTAAAACACTCGTCTATATGTAAAAAAGTGCGAAATTAACACTAGATCTAAAACACTAGCGTGTAAATGGATATACAAATCAGTTCGAAAAGTGGGTATAGTAATAGCATAATGATGCTGAGCATCAATGTGTTCAACACATACATAAGGGGTACTACAACTTTTAACCGTTATTATTTAATTTAGCACATATTTGTAAACAATTTTTAGTGTACCATGGAATCTGAAGGAGCCATCTAATTTTCGTTTTAATTGTAAATTGCTGTTTGGGTTTTCCAGATATGAACGAAATAAGGGACAAAAGTATACGCATTTATGATCCATGATACACTTTTTTCTCATCACACGTACCTTAATATCATCAGAATCCAGGGAGCTGACACCACTTGATTCGCTGCCAACGGGAGAGACCAATTGCTTCTTGCCGTGGTTTCCGGTCGTGGTAGAACTACGACAATCGACACTAAGTGGCGAAATCGGCGACAGAAATCCAAAGCCGTCCATCAGATCTCCGACGGTCGTCAACGGAACAGCTATGTTTAATGCCATCTGAAAAACAAAATATAAAAAAAAAGTTACTATAAACGGCCTATCTATTACCGACCTTCACTATTTCGTAGAAGCTTTATTCTATCAATTTTTCTCAAGGTAACCACGACGTAGAAAAATAAACCGAAAAATCGCCATTTTTGCATTACTCGATTTTTTCTTTCTTATCTTCCAGATTGCTCTTTTTTCGTTAAAACAAGCTAAATCCACTACGTACTGATAAGAATTTCAATGAAATAGCAAATTGTTAATCCAAGCACGGTTTACCTTTTGTTTTCGCCACTTTTTGGCTGATGCTTCAAGAATTTGGATACCAAGGAACGATGCAATTTCCTTAATCGTATTCGTAAAGTTCTACGTTCAATAGAAGAACAGAAAAGTCGCACAATTCAGTAGAAAAAAAATAAAATAAAAATAGCGATGATTACGTTGGCAAGTTCCCGACAGAACAAGATGAGGAGCTCGTTCACTCACAACAACCAACCTACGAAAAGTGAGATCGAGATGTGTGGGGTGTTTTACTCGGTTGCTTTGGTGTGACAGATTGTCTTCGGTTCTTTATCTTTCCATGTCTCACTACGAACTGGCTCACTATAGCTAACTGACTCGAACACATGAGATCTGGCGTAACATTTGAAAAAAGCCTGTATTTGTTGATCGATTCTCTTTATCGCCTTTCTCTGCTGTGAACACCGCTGCAAAAGTATTTTCCATAGAATGTATTACTCATTGTGCGATCTAACAACGTCTTCACTCGACTTAAGCTACAAACAAAGCTATAAAAATAACCTGTTAAGCTAAAGAGAAAGCCGATGAACGAACATATTCTCTTTCCAAATGTAACGCCAGACATACTGGACGTGTTTGGTCCAGTGAGCTATATCACTTTATATTTTGTTGTGAAACGGGTTTACAATCTTATGATATTACCACTGTCACATTGTTCAGTTGCACCATCATGGTAAACCAACTTTTAGCACTTGTTTTTATTATTACAGAATATGACCGACAAAACATGATATAGGAATGACATTTACAATCAATTGCACTTCAGAATAGAAAATAAGCAATAATAAAAAAGTTACGTTTGATTTGGTATGGGGAATCGAGAAATATATTCGATACCTGGAGCTCAACAACTTGATTGGTTTAGGTTTTAGAATCGATGAAATTTACATGCTAGTATCACCATAAACAATTTTCAAGGATTACTTTTAGCTTTATTATTAACGATACCATCTTTAACACTGCACGTTAGAGTTATTGAACATAGTTTTCTCGTAAAATCCCTGACATGAAAATGATATAAATTTATTACAAGCCCTATTTAGTTTCATCGAGCCGCAGCTTTCATCTATCGGGATTTTCAGTGCGCGTGAGCGTGAGTGAGAGCCAAAACAAGACAACAATCGAGAAGATGATGACGAGAAAAGAAAATAAAAATGGTCGCCTGTTTCGGTCCATTTTTTTCACCATGCAAAAATCTACGGCGCCATTCAACACGTGTCCGGAGTTTTGTTCAACACTGGATAGTTCCAGGGGACAATTGAAGACTGCCCATGTTAACAACTCACCATTCAAAATCGCTTCGTTCCTGCCTGTTTTTGTTGCGGATCGGGGCTGGCTTTGTGATCCCCACACGTCCTTCGAGCTCCAGTTTCTAATATTTTTAGTGGTTTAGCAAGGAATTGAGGAAACTCTAGTTATAAACACTTTGTCATAATCCGGAAGATGGAGTTGTAGCGATTGGATTTGTTGTGGAGACAGGAAACAACACTTTATTATTGCTTCACAAGAGTATTTCACACGATCCAGAACTATTTTGATTGCGAACAGCGAATTTTGAAGTTGATGGACAATCTTTCCTTTGCTCATGCCAGGCAGAAGGGTCTGGCAATTGGCTGGCGATGAAAGTAGAGCTGGGATACTATCTTTACTCCAACGGTGTTTCGTTTTAGAGTGTGCGTTCTTTTTCACAAAACACATACACGCTCAGAACACCCTCTTTTTCATTTGTATTGTTGTTCCTTTTTTTCTCAAGGAAAAATTACTCAATTTTCGTAAAAAGTGGATCTACCCAATTTTTGAGCTGATCCACTTTTTACGAAAATTGAGTAACTTTTCCGTGAGAAAAACAGGGACAGTAATACAAAGGAAAGAGAGGGTGTTTTGAGAGTGAAAAACTGCTACCAAAATCGATGAATAATTTGAGGAGGGCGAAGCAAAGACAACAACATGCACTACCGTTTCATTCTACTCAGTGACTACGTACACTGAGTAAAATTTCATGGTTGTACCGACATTTCAATCATGATCAGATCCCAAGTAACCACAAGCATTATATCATAACACTAATTCGACGGACTATCAGCAACAGTCATGCCATATCACATTTATTCAACAACTCCAATGCTATGTAGCATTACATTTACATTAAAAATGTTATGATGCATTACACTGAACCAAGAAACAACATTAAAATTATTAAAAACATCACATAGCTTCACACAGATCATATACCCATTCATTTTATGTGTATCCATTGAATGTCATGTGAAAAACACATAAACAGTATTATGATACCCAATAATATTCATCTGACAAAACAATACATTGTAAGAGAACTAAGGATAAGTGTGTTGTCAGATGAATCTTATGTGATTTTCACATATGAAAAAAAATGTGGTTTCCCTAGCAGTATTTTCACGATGGCGAATTGTAGTATTTCACTGCTGGAAGATTTAGGCTTCTAGAAGAAATCACTGGAAATTTTACAGCACATTTTTCGTAAAACCTAAAGCCATGTAAGATTATGAAAAAACTTAATCTCTTTTTTCTTCGAAATTTAATTTACCACGAAACATGCCGCGCTGGTGAAACTATAATCAAGTTGTGTTAAGTCGTATTATAGAACAGATAATAACAACGTTCAGTAACAACAGATGGGCGTGAATATTTATCCTGGTTTCATTCGTTATGCTGCTGAAATGATACTACTGACCTTCATTTAACATATGCGGATGGGCAAATCAACTTTATCGAACTTCAGGTAATTCCAGACGTGGAGCCGTTGTCTGCGAAAAGCGTAGTTATACAATTCAAATGGAGTCAATCCTTAAAATTTTGGTTTATATATGGACCAATAAAGCAGTACTAATTTAACAAAAACTTTGAGTTGAAATAAAACTTCATGTTTTATAGAATTGAACATCGTGTTTTATTACTCAAAACAAAATGTTTTGTTATACCAACTAAACACATTTGTTGAAATAATTATCAATGATGAACTAATTCAAGAAACCCATTGAATTGAAATAAAACTTCATCTTCATAAATTGAACATCGTGTTTATTATTTCAAAACAAAATATTTTGTTAAATAAACTAAACGCATGTTGTTGAAATAATAAACATCGAAGAACTAATACAATAAAACCATTTGATTGAAATAAAACTTCATGCTTTATAATACTGAGAATCGTGTTTTATTGTTTTAAAATAATTACCGCGCTATATTCCCCAGCCGACCGGCGTCGTTGGAAAGCATGAATCGGACATGGCAGAAATGGCCTTGTGCATGTGGTTGGATGCAGGACTCGGGAAGAACAGTTAGGGAAGGTCGTCATAATGGCAGCTTATTTTCAAAATCGTCTTCAGTCGGAAGTTTTCCAACTATCTACAAGAGAATAATTAGTTGATAATCTGTTTTACAAATTATACTGTTTAAACTTACTTTAGAAAAACCGAGGCAGAGACAGCAATATGGCTGCTATGAATGTGCACTCACTTACAAATAATTTATTAATACAATAAATTAACGCATTTTTGAGTTTAAATGATGTTTAAAATAAGATATTTTTATAAATCCAAATATTATTTAGACGAATATCACACAGCGGTGACTACTTTAGATAATTTGATTCGTTTGATTTCAATTGAATTTTAGAATAGATTTGGATTTTTAAGATTGAAACAAATAAAAACCATGTATTGAATAGCAGCAAAATATTTTGTTGATTCGAAACAGGAGATTATAGGGTGAAAAAATATTTCGATTTTATAACAATAAATTAATCGATTGAGTTTAAAAATAAATGCGATTATTATAAATCCAAATATTATTTAAATTAATATCACACAGTAGTGATTACTTTAATTAACTTTATTGGTTTGATTTGAATGAAAATTTGAATTGATTTAGAACTTTTTATGAATTGAAACAAATAGAAATCTTGTATTGAAAAGCAACAAATCATTTTGTTGATTCAAAACAAAAGTGATTTCTAACCGTGAAAAAAATATTTTGTTCAAACAATAAATTAAACATTTGAGTTAAACGATAAATGTGGTATGTTATAAATCGACATTATTTAAATTAATATCAACAGTGATTACTTTGACTAATTTACTGGTTTGACTTGAAGAAATTTTTAATCAATTTGGAACTTTTTATTGAATTAAAACAGACGAAGCTTGCATTGAATCAACAACATGTTTTGTTGATTCAAAACAGAGTGATTTCTAGGGTGACAATAATACGCTTGTTCAAGCAATAAATTAATAATTTGAGTTTAAAAACAAATGTGATTGTTCTGAATCACAACTGTGATTACTTTAAATAGTTTTATTGGTTTAATCTGAATGAAATTTTGAATCGATTTGAAGCGCTTTTCATGAATTGGAAACAAATAGAACTTTGTTTTGAATACCAACAAAATCATTTTGATTGATTCAAATGCAGGTGATTTCTTTGCGATACTAGTGAAGTCTTTATTTATTGTAAGGACCACGTCTATGATACCCGGCGATCACAATCTTTTGATTTTACATTGTTACACTATTCAGCTAAAATGACAATCATCACGCAATATTAAAAAGATCTCAAAATAGATTCGAGTTCAAAACTATTATTATGATCACATGAGATTTATTACACAGATGTCAATCATTCTACTGAAATTTGCATGCAGTTACATAACACCAATACTAATAATTCTCATTGGGATTTCACCTGCAAAGATATCGTCGACTGTTCTAGATCACCTGTGATATGAACATGTCTCTTGAGTCGTGTTTAGTGTGTGATTGTCACATACGACAGTTATATCCTGAAAAGCGGTATATGCGACAAATCAAACTATATGATGTTTTGCTAGATAGAAATTCTACATGATCTATCAGATCAGTGCGATACTATCAGCGTTTACTCCGTACAGCAACATTAAATCCGAGGCTGATCATCATATGTCAATATATAATGTATAACATCATATAATCTAGTGTATGGTTATAGTATATAAACTAAATGTGACTGATACATATCTAAATCATATATATGATATATAATATACGATCATATATAAACCTATATATCAACTGTGTATGATAAATATATGATATTATATACACGCAAAGAAATCACTCTGCTTTGAATCAACAAATATTTTGTTGTATCAAACAAAGTTTCTATTTGCTTCAATTCGTGAAAAAGTTCCAAATCAATTCAAAATTTCATTCAAATTAAACCAATAAAATTATTTAAAGTAATCACCGTTGTGTGATTCAGAACAATCGCATTTGTTTTTAAACTCAAATTATTAATTTATTGCTCGAACAAAGTATTTTGTCACCCTAGAAATCACTCTGCTTTGAATCAACAAAATATTTTGTTGGTATTCAATGCAAACTTTCTATTTGTTTCAATTCATAAAAAAGTTCCAAATTAATTAAAAAATTTCATTCAAGTCAAACCAGTAAATATTGATTCAAAGTAATCACTGCTGTGTGATATTAGACTAGATAATGTTTGGTTTGTACCTTCCCACATTTATCGTTGGCCTTCAAATGTTTGGTTGTATTGTTTGGAGCAAAACCGTTTTTCACGATAAGAAATCACTTCTGTTTTGAATCAACAACGTGATATGTTGCTTTTCAATACAAGATTTCTATTTGTTTTCAATCCATAAAAAAGTTCTAAATCAGATTCAAGTGCTCAGTCAAAATCAAACCCAATAAAGTTGGTTGAGAAGTAATACTACTGCAATGTGATAATAATTTAAATAATATTTGAGTATATAATAATCACGTCATTTATTTTACAAGCTCAGTATCGATCAATTTATTGTTAAACAAATCAGTATTTTCGCCCTAAAAATCCCCTGTTTCGAATCAACAAAATATTTTGCTGCTGTTCAATGCATGTTTCTATTTGTTTCAATTCTTAAAAAATCCAAATCTATTCAAAATTCAATAAAATCAAACGAATCAGTTATTTAGTAGTCACCGCTATGTGATATTCGTCTAAATAATATTTGATTTATAAAAATATCTTATTTTAAACATCGTTTAAACTAAAATGATTAATTATTGTATTAATAAATTGTTGTATGAGTGCACATTTCATAGCAGCCATATTGCTGTCTCTGCCTCGGTTTTCTAAAGTAAGTTTAAACAGTATAATTTGTAAAACAGATTATCAACTAATTATTCTCTTTGTAGATAACTGGAAAAACTTCCAACTGAAGACAATTTTTGAAAATAAGCTACCGACGACCTTTCCTAACTGTTCTTCCCGAGTCCGTCAACCACATGCACAAAGCCATTTCCCTGCCATGTAGATTCATGATTTTCAACACGCCAGTCGGCTGGGGGAATATAGCGCAGTAATTTATTTTA
Organism: Aedes japonicus; assembly: GCA_034211315.2. Lineage (NCBI taxonomy): Eukaryota > Metazoa > Arthropoda > Insecta > Diptera > Culicidae > Aedes > Aedes japonicus. Next base: position 23,972 of record JASCZW010006847.1, on the reverse strand, counting down.
AAACAATAAAACACGATTCTCAGTGTTATAAAGCATGAAGTTTTATTTCAATCAAATGCTGGTTTATGTATTGAATCAATACGATGTTTATTATTTCCAACAAATACGTTTAATTGTTAACAAGATATTTTGTTTTTGAACAATAAAACACGATATTCAATTCTATAAAGCATGAAGTACTATTTCAATTCAATGGGTTTCTTAATTAGTTCATCAATGATGTCCAAAAGTAATTAGTGGCATAACAAACATTTTATTTTGAAGCAACAAAACACGATATTCAGATAAAACCAACAACTTTATTTCCCGGCACAAAGTTTTATTGAATCAATTCATCAGTTTATTAGTCGCATATATAAACCAGAAATTTTAGTTGAATTGATTCTATTTGAGTATCCTTCAACCGTATTTTTTGCGTGTATATATATATATATATATATATATATATATATATATATATATATATATATATATATATATATATATATATATATATATATATATATATATATATATATATATAAATGAATGTTTGTTTGTTAGTGACGCTAAAACTCGAGAACGGCTGAACCAATCTTGATGTGCAACAAAGGTTCAGAGAAAAAGAAAAGTTGGAAAATTTTCAAGGAAGAGTCGGAAAATTGGAAAATAAAAAAAAGGCATTTTTCCATACAAAAATATCAAATTTTGTTTGTATAAATCAAATGTTGTTTGTCAAAAATGCAGAAAAATCACATATAAATTATTTTCAACATAATAAATTCAAATTTCTTCCCTTTCAAACTGAGCAAGCTTCAAGAAAAATCCAATTTCCAACAATCAGTTAATAGAACATCTTCAATTCAGATGCCAGTGCTAAATTGTCACATTAAAAATGCACAAAACGTTGTTGTTTTGGAAAGTTTCTTTATGATATCCTACAGCACCGTAATCAACTCATGTCGGTCCAGCAAGACATCATACAAAAATCAACCATTTTTCATGCGTTGGAACTTCCAAAACAAAGACTTCAGTATTATGACATAATACACCAATTAAAGTGGCCAATTGATCACAGATTATCAATAATATGAAATGACTGCCGATTGTCATACTTTTAGAAGCAAACATTGAAAATATCCAAGTTCTTCAGTATGAAAATTGACTGTCCCTTTCAGATTGACTAAAACAATGAAGGACATTTATGCAAATAAAAAAAGCGATGTTAATAAAGAATACCGATTTATTGTGTGAATCGATTTTAAAGATATTGCAAGCAATAAATAAATATTAGACGGAACGAAGTCCGTTGGGTCAGCTAGTTACATATATAACTGCCCAAGTAACCACAAGCATTATATTATTGCACTTATTCAACCCAAAATCAACATCGGTAATGCGGGATCGCATCAATTCAACAGTTGTCAAGTAATAAAGCGTTGTATAAGCTTGAAAATGTAGTGATGCATTACCAGTGCAATAATTCTACTTTAGCAATGTTTTATGGCATTACAAAAGATATAGCTTTAGTTCGATCTTAGTGGGGCCCTTTTCAGCTTTAATCCAACTTCAATGATACACTAGACGTAATACATATGCCCTATATATGCATGCTATTACAGCCTCGTGGTTACTTGGGTGAATCGAAAATGTGTATGCATTTGGAAAAAAATGCGTTGAAAAGTACACCAGCGCATTCAATGCGCTAAAAAATGCACGAATAAATCAAATGCGCTCAAAATATGCGATGAATGCGATGAAAAATGCCTCAATGCACTTCTTAATACAAGAGGCTGAATCGAAAATGCATTAGTGATTCGCCCCTCGGCTAAATATGCATTAAATGATGCATTACTGCATTATCTCAATAAATGCTTCATTGCTAGCTAAAAAGTAGCATTGATGCAGTATCATCTGGATGACATTTTCCAATTTGACTTTGTAAATGAGAAACATATGATCGAGTTGAGCTGCCTGTCAGATCCAGAATCGTGATCTTCATTCTTCTTAACCTTTGACTTAGCAGCAGAAAGTTTGATTCCTAAAGTTTCAGAAAAAAATATGGCTGCATTATGGGGAGCCGCGGGTTTTTCTGGTTGTTGATATTCAGAGGACTGAGCTGTTATTTTTTTTATAAGAGGAATCTTTATTCTTATATCATTTTCTTTTATGATCCAGTTTCAACCTGCACCTGGTATCAAAATGGTGTCGGCTTGTTGTGTGATGAATGGCGGTGGGAATGATTTCGTTTGAAACTCGTATGGAGTTGAGGATGAACAAAGGTTCGGGTGAAAAATCTAAAAATAGCTGCATGAAATATGTTTTCCTAGAACGACGAAGAGGGTGTGCTTAGGGTATGCTTCCTTAATATTATGCAGTTGCTTCCTATAATTCCATTGCTCTCTTGGCTAAGAGCGTTAATGCAACCGGCATTCATCGATCAGTCGTGAGAAGCCTTGGTTCGAATCCCGATGTAGGAAACACATTTGAGATTATATAAAATAATCCCCATCATCCATGTTTCGCGAAAATATGCCATTAAATGATATGAAATAAAACGTCGTAATAGAGGAGAAATGAATTTCAAATAGAAGGAATTACATTTTTGATGTTTTTTTTCTCCAAAATTATATATGCCCTATATATGCTTTTTAAAATGCAATAAAACATTTCAGTAAAAGCAGTAATTTAACTGCTGAAAAAGTAACTATGCCCTAAATATACTTGTTTTCGGGCTTCAATAAAGCACGTGCGCTAGCTTTAATTTGACAGGAGTGGGGCCCTTTTCGACTTTAGTTCTGCTTTAAGGACGCATGTAAGATTAGACTGCTTTATACAATAAACTTATATCGTAATATAATGCAAAATTGACGTATCTATATAGAGCTTCATGGTTACTTGGGTATTACTAATAAACTAATAAAACTAGGACACATATTTATTGATGAAAATCTGTGTGGAATTTTGCATAACATTTATGTGTCCACACATAAACAGAACCCATGGAGAATCATTAATAAAGTTTATGTGGCAAATGAAAAATATGTGTGAACATACATAGAGTTTATGTGTACACATAAAATGTATGTGGATTTACACATAGATATCATTTGTGGGTCAAATTGCAAAAATTTATGTGTGGGACACATACAATTTACTATTGCTTTTTAATCAGTGTATGTAATGCCCCAAGAAATCACATGCATTATATTACTGCACTTATTGTAATTGCAATTGTTCAGTGTATATTCCGTGCTTTCCTGCTAAAATTGCGTATCCGGGGACTCACCCCTAGGTCTATACACCTATAGTCCTTCCCGTTGCACTCGTCAGCTCGAGCGATCCTCTAGACTCACATCGGTGGTCGTATCCGGGACCTTCACTGAGTACCCAGACATGCACGTATATTGAAAGTTGTCTTTATGATATACAAACATATATGTAAGTAAACAAATCGTAAAAAATGCAAAAAATATGGCTTATACGTGCAAAAGTGGAGGCCATATACGTGCAAAGTGCATTGTTTCCATCAACAAGTTGATTCGATATCGTATATGTAATAACAAATTCGATTTAAAATGCTTAGCGATGTTTATCCGATTAAGTTTGTAACGCAGTACCGCAGTACGTTGAATAAATGACAAATCGTATAGAAGTCGAAAATTGGCATTCTTTACAATTTTGCTTAATCATAACACGATGAAGGCCACAATTAATTGCGATGTTGACTTAAAATATAGGAATATACGATACTATTTGAACTCTGTTATACGATTTGTGGTTGTCTGGGTAGGCACAAGTGTCCGTCCAGTTTCTGGCACATTTATTCGTTTTTATGCCTGAATGAAGTACTAATACTTAAAAAGTTATAAGGAAACCCGTGTGAAAACAACTAATTAGTACTTGATGTTAATTCCACACCTGATGTTAAGAGTCACCCACAATTGATACGTTGCGGATGCGTTGACGTAAATTTGACAGAAAACCTATGGGAAAACTGTCAAATTCACGCAAACGCATCCGCAACGTATTAATTGTGGGCCAGCCATTAGTGCCTTTAAATAAACGTTCTAAAACGTGGCAGTGAAAAAAATGACTAGAATATGTGATACTTTCACTACTGGTCCAATTCTTGGTCTCACATGCGTGTTTATAGCATGAGATAAGCCCTCTCACCACCGACAAGGTGGAAAATTTGACCCACGAGAGGGAAGCATTATATTATTGCACTTATTCTACTCAAAATCAACATCGGTAATGCGGGATCGCATTAATTCAACAGTTGTCAAGTAATGTAGCTGTCGTGATTTTCGGTCGTTTGAACCCTAGGTGCACTGCTTAATTGATGATCCTCCATGGCGCCTCCTCTAAACGCTCAGCTGGTTGCTGCTGTTGTTGCTGTTGCTGTCGGCCGGTTCTCGCCCACTCGGTTGGTTGGTTGGTAGAAAGCACGGATGACCAAACTGAGGGACAACTCAAAACCCTCAGCTGGTCGCTGCTGTTGTTGCTGTTGCTGTCGGCCGGTTCTCGCCCACTCGGTTGGTTGGTTGGTAGAAAGCACGGATGACCAAACTGAGGGACAACTCAAAACCCTCAGCTGGTCGCTGCTGTTGTTGCTGTTGCTGTCGGCCGGTTCTCGCCCTCGGTTGGTTGGTTGGTAGGTAGAAAGCACGGATGACCAAACTGAGGGACAACTCAAAAACCTCAGCTGGTCGCTGCTGTTGTTGCTGTTGCTTTCGGCCGGTTCTCGCCCACTCGGTTGGTTGGTTGGTAGAAAGCACGGATGACCAAACTGAGGGACAACTCAAAACCCTCAGCTGGTCGCAGCTGTTGTTGCTGTTGCAGTCGGCCGGTTCTCGTCCCGGTTGGTTGGTTGGTAGGTAGAAAGCACGGATGACCAAACTGAGGGACAACTCAAAAACCTCAGCTGGTCGCTGCTTTTGTTGCTGTCGGCCGGTTCTCGCCCTCGGTTGGTTGGTTGGTAAGCAGAAAGCACGGATGACCAAACTGAGGGACAACTCAAAACCCTCAGCTGGTCGCTGCTGTTCTCTGTTCTGTGTTGGCTGCTGGTTTGCTTCAAATTGGTTATGACCGTTCGTTATGCCGTTCGTTCGATGAATGACGCCACTTGAGCAGGTACTGCTGCTTTTATATGCTCGCTGATCTCGTTGTCCGTTCTGCTGTTCGCCGATTGGTTGATACATTTAGCGTATCACGTGCCGTTGAATTTTGTCGCGAATGTGGTACTGTTTATTGGCTACTCATTTCTTCTACTGGTTATGACGCGAATGTGAGTTCGCCTCGGGATTAAAATGAAGATAATTTATATGTATAAACATGTATATATATTCATTTAATATTATTTTTTTTTTCAATGAAATGTAATTTCATTGAGAGCATATCTTTCAAATATTTAAACGATTAATTAAATTTCTAGGTATATTATTTTATTTCTTCTATTTTCTCGTCATTCTCTACAGTAGCCTTATATTAGCTTTGAGAATGTAGTGATGCATTACCACTGCAATAATGCTACTTTAGCCAGGTCTTATGGCATTACAAAAGATATAGCATTAGATTGATCTCAGTGGGGCGCTTTTCAGCTTTCATCCAACTTCAATGATGCAGTAGATGTAATGCATGCTATTATAGCCTCGTGGTTACTTGGGTGATTACAATAACCATGAAAATTGTCGAATTGCCCACGTTAATGACATTCTAGACTATGGTCATGGTAACAAGGACTATTCCGATCTTGTAGTAAATGTTGAATCGACTATTTTTGAAGTTTGTTTTGACCATGCATCCCAATGCGGGGTAGGTCAAGGCATGAACGAATGCACCACCTTGACTGGTATAGATTGTGTCCCTGTTTCGAAATACTACCACACAATGCCCTCCGCTCAATTTCAAACTACTTCTATTCAATTTCCACCGCCTGCCGTGAGCTAACGGAACTATCAATACTTTCGCTTAACAACCTTGTTCTAGCAAAAAATTGCTGTCTACTCCTAGAGCCTCATGGTGATGAGAAATTATTTCCTTCTAAAAACAACATCATCAACTATTTGAATGCAGAAATAGCTTTTGTCTATCGGATCAAATGGTCAATGGCATAGGTCCCATCCATAGATGTAGTTCCGCTGATTATGCGGCGATGTCCACAAACTGGCTTTTGCTCGTTGATCCTCAGTAATGTCGAAGTATGCTCTGTAATATATTAGTATAATATGTATATTATGTTGCAATAGTAAAGGATTCGTGGCTCGATTATTACATTTCTAAAATCAAGTGACAACCCAAGTTACCACGCGGCTGTAATAACATGCATACATAGGGCATATGCATTACATCTAGTGCCTCATTGAAGTTGGGTTAAAGCTGAAAAGGGCCCCACTTACATCGAACTAGTGCTATACATTTTATTATGCTATATCTTTTATAATTTCATATGCATTACTAAAGTAGTATTATTGCATTAGTAATGTATCACTATATTCTAAAAACTATTCTAACGCTTCATTACATGATAACTGTTGAATTGATGCAAGCCCGCATTAATGATGTAGATTTTGGGTTGCACAAGTGCAATAATATAATGCTTTTGGTTACTTGGGAAGGCAAGGGTGATGAAATGATCGCTTACCATTTTCAACACCAATAAATTTATCCGCATTGTATATAAGGCATTTTTTCAATAAACCTTTTATAGTCTGGCCACAACTCATACGCCAGAAAGACTTTCGAATTTTTTTTATTTGTCTGTAATGTAATATACTATTAATAATCAACAAATCCCTGTCAAGATAAAACACCTTAGTTTTTTTTTAAAAGATACGTTTCCGCATCTTCAGTGGCTGCTATATGCTCCATGTCGCCCCTGGTTATTAGTTTTCGAATACGGGAGATTTTAAATTAACTTTCGATGCGCAAATTGAGAACGACGCATTATTTGAACCTATTTGAAAAAAATGGAAAAAAATAATATGTAGCTATCTCAACATTGAGTTTGCGCAGTTTTCTTGCGTTTTCATGATTACTCCGCAAATGACGTTTTATATATTTATAAAATTGAGTAAAATTTACTCATTATTGAGTAAGCTCGAATGAGCGTTTTTTTAGAATACAATGACATTTGGCAATATACTTTACCTTGTTTTCCAGGTACTTTGTTCTTTGTTTGCACAACGAGGGAACGGCATGAGCATAACAAGATCGGTCAGCCCGTTTACTGGGGAGTGCTCATTCGAAAATGACCTTTGACCGCTTTGAATTTTTGAAAAGGACACTGAAATGAAAAAAATATTTGTACCAACTGTTCCATCTTAGCATTCTTCTTTGGTAATAGTGCCAAGATGTTATAGATGCCGAAACAGGCGTATACGGCGTCCACAAAGTGCCGCACGATATCCGTTTTCGACGCAGCGGGGTACCGTTCTTTGAACGCGCACACCTCTGAACGGAGTTGCTCCACTGTTTTTGCCATCACGGTTAGAATTTGACTGATAGAGCTGTCAAATTTTTTCTGCTGACTCATGGGTTACTATGATTGATGCTGCATGGGTTTTTTCGTCAGTGCGGGTGAAGGTAAACCCATGAAAAATCGGCAATTTTTGTCCATTTTTTTAAATGTTAATCAAAGTTTATTTGTGCCATTGAAAATCATGTTTGGTCCGTTTTCCACTGAAATTTTCACTGTCATTTTTTTCTTCCTCACGAAACTTCCTTGGCGAAGGATTCGTCGTCGATCAGGATGCATCCGTCTTTGATCTCCCGAACCCGGTTATACAGTTTTTACGCTCTTGTTTTGGCCCGAGCCGGCTGCTCCAGGGACTTTTTCGGCACCTTCTGTCTCTTGTACGTTTTCAGGGAGTTCTGAACTTTGACCCAATGAATCATCCCGAAGCTGGTGTTGAATTGCTTGGCCAAATCCCTCGTCGACGCCGATGGGGCTTTCTTTATGTACTCAACCACTTTCAAGTCCCGGCCTGGCTGGCTGGAACCCGGTTCGGGACCACATATTTCACGTAAAGGGTCTCACCGAACTTTTCGATTACATTTTCGACACTGGTTTGGTTCACATTCACCCGTTTTGCAATTTGATTGTACGTGACACCCTCTTCCGGGTACCAAATGTGCCGAATATTCTTTCGCATGTCCAGATCAATTCGACTCATCTTTGAAACGATTCACTGTACCGAAATTAATCGATTGCACAACTGTTATTGACATGTAAACAAAGATGTCACCTCGTTACACACTAAAAAATTAAGCCATTTGAGAGTAATTACTGATTGAATGTTGCTAACTACTTTTTGTGACACTATTTAGAAAAAAAGAACCTCAAACGTGGATTAATGATGAAATCGATCACCCAGTTTGGTATTGTGTGCTTTTTTCAAATACCTTATACATAAAGATTAAAGTAGTATTATTTTTTACGTACTTTGTCTGTTTATGTAAAGATCGATAAATCTGAAAAATCTCTTATTGGGTCATGCAAACTAATAAAAAGCTATTTGCGTTTTAAAAAAACACCGTAGAATCTATAAACTAAGAATGAAGTTGTGAAGCAAAGAAATACCAGATAATGGGAAAATTGAACGTGTTGACAATTGTTACTGGTCAGCGGTGCTTTGCAAACGGAAAAGTGAAATAGCGGATAATGATGACATGGCGCGGGGAGCTCTGCTAACGGAAGAGCAATCAGAACGGTGTTGATGATAATGACGGTAAAGATGATTTGAGCTTTGTTAGTGTTTAAACATATACAGGCATCCCAAAATAACGTGGTCGATTATACCTCCCACTCAGTGTAGTTAGGCAGTTATCTGCTCCAATGGAACTGTTATTTTTTTGGTATGTCACGCACGTTAACTTTCGGAAGGCGCTATTATTGGGATTCTCGTAAATCAAGCGCTATCGTTTGTGTTAAGGAATTTGTTGCCGGAGCCTCACAAAGGATAGGAAATGGTGAAAGGTTTGAGCTACACCTGGCAGTACCGTGGTTAGAGTAGCATAATCGTTCGCAGTATCCGGTTGATATGTTGGGAAGTAAGATGTATAGTATTATTTTTATTGCAAGGGTGTGCAGAGATAAAGGGAATTCTTTCCTGTGTTTATTGACATATGTAAAGCCTTTTGAATTTTAAAATTAATGCAGAGGGATCTTCAAGTGGTAATGTTTTGATCCACTGCAATCCTCACGCAGGTGATACATAATTAGGATCCATCGTCCTAATTATCATTATAGACGTGTAATAGCGGGAACGATTCTCTTCCAGCGAATGTCCTGTTTGAGTGCGTTCTTCAAAGCCAAATTATCAACGGCACTTGTCAAGATAATCGTTAAAGTAGACCAACTTTGATGTTGTTCAAGTCTAGCTAAAGCTCAAGCAGCTGTAATTAGTTCTGGTATCACACCTCTAAGCACACCATAGACGAAAAGGGGTTTCCGCAAGTTGCCCTACGTGCTGCTAATTGGGCTCTCGAGTTCCAGTTCGTGGTCACAAAAGCTCGGTGAGTTTTGCTTCTGTGAAACTTCAGCTGATGCTACTAAATAACTGTAAAGTATTACATTAATTATGTGCACTTTTCTACAGTGAACACTCATTTCGTTGGTTGCCATAAAAAAATGAAACGAAAAACCGCACCCGTTGAAGAATAAGAAGTGATATTCAGTAGCAGCCAGCCAAAGATGAAAGCCGACGCCTCGAAAGGTTCCCCACTTACGTATAATTAACACAGAAATCTCGAGGAAAAATTGTGACGAAAGAGAAAGAAAAGCAGAATGAAGAAAGGAAAATTGAACTCAATTAAACAGTTTTCCAGGTATTCAGCCTCAACACCACGGTCTTTGTCTTATGAGCCCCCAGCGTGACGCCATGAGCACTCGTGGGTCCTTGGAGCTAGAAACGGAGTCGAAGGTTCGGATTGTTGCGTGGAGCCGACAACGTAGTGTAATCGTCCACAGAAACCGGAGGTAGGTGACGTCAGCTACTTGAGGGATGGGTCTATAGAAGAAGTGGGTATGGTTCGTACATAATGAACTAAGTGAGAAATGAAGAAATGAGGTTCTTTTATCTTTTGTTTCTAGTCATTTTCAGATGGTGTTAGGTCGTGTGTCCCAGGGATTCACATGGTGGAATCATCAAGAGGCCATACAGGCGACGCGCTTCTAATTATTCTTAGGATCAAAGCCGTTAAGATGGAGCGAAAAATAAATTATTTTGCTTCGCAATGAATTGAAAGTGCAGTCAGGCTATTCATTACAATTAGTTGAGTAAGAATAATTGCATCGCAGGAGAGGTTTTATTTTTATTCGTGATAGGGTAACGGGATGTAATGTCAGCCTAGCTCCTTCACTTGGCCTATGTATCAAATATGTCAATAATATGTCAATGCTAGTCGGCAAAAACTTGTTGGTATGATCGATTTATTTTGAAGCAGCTCAGAAATTATTTATCAATTAAAGTCAACTTTCGTAAGCTGCACTAGCTGCACTAAGCCGGTAGTCCACCTATTGAAGAATTCAGGTTGAAAAAAGAAGAAGACACAGAGTGGTGATAAATCTGATCGCTCCCTTGTAAAAGTATAGGATGAACACTTATGTCGTTTTCGGTTTTAAACCTGGGTCAGGTTTGACTCTGACTCGCAACGGAACGAACGAACGAAAACGGATCCAGAATCGAGTTAGTATGATGGTATTAGTGCAAAATATAAACATCAACAAACATAATAATTCTATTTTGACAGTTCATATTTGTGTATTTGTGAATCCAGGTTGGACCTCGCAAAAACTTGAGAGCGAACCTCATCGATATTGGGTCGGATCCAGAGCGGATCCAGATCCGACCCGATTGAATAAAAATACGTTTTGACAGCTGTTAGGGCGAACCTAGGGCGAACCCAGTTTCGCACTGGCAATAACCGAAAACGACATTAAAAAATTTAATTTAATGGATTTTTCTTACATCATACAACAAACCGCTTTTAACGAGAATTACATTTGATTTTTTTTAGAAGCATTTTAAAATGTTCGTTTTATACGGTTACATTACAAAAGATTTGTTCTTTTCGTTTTTTTTTATAAACGAAAGTCCATAAGTTGAACTGTTTGGTAAGTAAACAGTAGTATTTTATGTTTCAATAAGCATGGATATTACGCATTTTTGCTACAGGTAAACTGACATCCTACGCATAACTGTCCCATGTTGCAAAAGTTGTAGTTGAGAAAAAGCGTTTTAAGTTTTGCGTCTCTATTGTGTAGGGCTGGTAAGATTCGTGGTAAAACCCACAAAGTTATGAGTGGCATTTGAAGATGTGGCTGAGTTTCGATGTAATCTGTGGTATTACAAACAATAAGATTATTTTTGTATGTAAAATACAAGGTAAAATATTCAGTGGGACTGATATGTGTAGAAGCAGCAGAAAATTCTAGGCATATCAGTCGCACTGCATGATGTATTGATGGATCGTTGGCGATAGAATTTACGTTTTCAAATACACATGCCATGTGCGTTATTGGTTATGCTCCTACCATGATTCTGATTATTTTTTATCGCCATATCATCATTAAAAACACAGTTCTATCAAATGCAAACGGTGGCTTATATAGACAATTTTATGTCAATGTTTTCATGTCAAAGTCATTGTTTAAGTTTACATATAAGCCCCTTATCAATGCTGAGTGTCGAGTAGTTCCTACAAAGAATGTTGTAAAGTTAAATCAAGTTTGTTTTCTAAGATCTCTTAAGAAATGTCGTAGTGGGACTTTTATGCCTACAATTTCAACATGGGACAATCTAACTTGATGTTTTTTTTGATACAAACTCAGAGCAAAGTATATAATTTTTTGATGAAGTTTTTTTTCCAGAAGCAGATAATTTATCATCTCCATGCGAAGCGCTAGGAGCGGACAGTAATTTTATTGCAAGAACAAATAGACATGAAGAGAAAGTGTATTGATAGATCCGTAAGGGAACGGCAGAGGCTTTTGAAATTGAATAGATGTAAGTTTGAAAACGAGCGGAGGGCATTTGAACGGTAGTATACGATCAGGCACATAACCCTTTGTCATACTACCCTATGCAGGATAGGCAAGGGGGGAAATCCCCGGTCCTCGAATATCTTGAACAAAAGCTCTCCATTCGTTTTCAGGGGACTCTTCCCAGAATTTTCAAGGGACATTGGAGTTAGTCAAGTCAAATTTCAAGACATTTTGGAAGGTTTGAATAAATAAGACGTTTCCAAAGGTTCTGGCCCTGATGGAATACCACCCGTATTTATGAAGAACTTAGCATTAGAACTCACAGCACCTTTATTTTGGCTTTTTAATATGTCACTGGAATCTGGGATTTTTCCCAAACTTTGGAAAAGTTCCTATCTAGTACCTATTTTTAAAAGTGGAACAAAATCGGACATTTGTAACTATCGTGGAATTGCCATTATTTCCTGCGTTCCTAAACTTTTTGAAGCAATTATCAATGAAAAATTGTTTTCTCAAATCAAAAACAGACTGACTAAGAAGCAACATGGATTCTTCAAAGGACGATCAACTAGCACAAATTTATTGGAATTCGTCAACTACTCACTTATAGCAATGGACAATGGCAACCATGTAGAAGCTCTTTATACAGACTTCAGCAAGGCTTTTGATCGCATTGACATACCCATGCTTCTATTCAAATTGCGAAAAATGGGAATTGAGGCAGGAATCCTCAGATGGCTCGAATCCTATCTTACTAACCGTCAACAAATAGTTAGATTCAAAGGGAAGAAATCAAATCCTATTAAGCTCACTTCTGGAGTCCTCCAAGGCTCTCACTTAGGTCCCCTTTTATTCATTTTGTTTGTAAATGACATTTCCTTTATTCTCAAAAACATTAAATTTCTTATTTACGCTGATGACATGAAACTATTTTTAGAAATAAGAAACAAAGAAGATATCATGACATTCCAGAGAGAAATAAATGATTTCTATACTTGGTGCAACAAAAGTCTTTTACAGCTGAACGTAAAAAAATGTAATTCGATAGCTTTCAGTAGGAAACGAAACACCCCAGACATAACTATCAATCTAGGGAATCAGCCAGTTGAAAAATGTAAAAGAATAAGGGATTTAGGAGTTATCTTGGACTCGAAACTAACTTTCATTGATCATTACAATACAATCATCAACAAAGCAAATAATATGCTTGGATTTATAAAACGATTCTGTTACAATTTTCATGATCCGTACACAATAAAAACATTGTATATTGCATATGTAAGGTCAATACTGGAATATTGTAGCGTAGTTTGGTCACCATTTTCAGTCACCCATGAAGAACGACTAGAATCGGTGCAGAAGCAATTTTTACTGTATGCACTTCGTAAATTAGGTTGGACAAGGTTTCAGCTTCCATCTTATGAAGCACGCTGCATGCTCATCAGCATCCAATCATTAAAAGAGCGCCGTGAATTTGCATTAGTATCATTCGTAAATGATATTGTTTCGCAACGCATTGATTCAGCAGAACTTTTGTCAAAACTTAATTTTTACATACCGTCGCGGCAACTACGAAATAGAAATATAATTATAACAAGCCATCAGCGTACAAATTACGCCAAATTCGGAGCTCTGAATCAGATGATGGCAACTTACAATAAGCATGGAGAAAATGTAGACTTCACTATGACCAAAACAAAACTTAAACAATACTTCAATTCAATTAGATAATAACGAACGATTCAAAACATTAAAAATGTAAATCTGATGTGTTAGTTTTCTAAGGCGTACTGTATATATAAGTGAAATATAAAATGTAAGCACTATTGTAACAAAACGGTCGACTATTGATTGACGACAAAATAAATAAATAAATAATGCGCACCTTTTCCACCTGGGTCAGCCTATTTTTCTTACGTTTTATGTTCATTTTCAAACCAGATCCATGCAAACTTTTCAAAGGTTTACTGCCGTTCTACGCATAACTGTCCCATGTTGCTTTTGGTCAAATTGCAGCTTTTTCAATATATGCTTAATATTTTAACTATACTATTGGATACAAACAAAAAATTATATACTTTGTTCTGAGTTTGTATCAAAAAAACATCAAGTTAGATTGTCCCATGTTGAAATTCTAGGCATAAAAGTCCCACTACGACATTTCTTAAGAGATCTTAGAAAACAAACTTGATTTAACTTTACAACATTCTTTGTAGGAACTACTCTACACTCAGCATTGATAAGGGGCTTATATGTAAACTTAAAAAATTACTTTGACATGAAAACATTGACATAAAATTGTCTATATAAGTCACCATTTGCATTTGATAGAACTGTGTTTTTAATGATGATATGGCGATAAAAAATAATCAGAATCATGGTAGGAGCATAAACAATAATGCACATGGCATGTGTATTTGAAAACGTAAATTCTATCGCCAACGATCCATAAATACATCATGCAGTGCGACTGGTTCAGGACAGTATGGTGGGTTCCAGTCTTTCGATAAAAAATCCACAGAGTTAGCCGCAAACCACTCCTGCACGCTTTTGGAGTAGTGGCATGAAACCAAATCGGGTCAAAACATCGATTCTTAATCGTGCTGTCTAAAAAGACAGAAGCCAATTTTGAAGGCAGTTTGTTTAATAAATCTCACCGTTTATGGTGCCTTTTGTCACGAATGGTCCACTCTGTACGCCACAAAAGCATAGGGCCGGCCAAATCAGGTACTTCATAGCGAATTTCGAAGTTTCATCCACAGAAACATGCCCCTACCCGTAAGACATTCTTTTCCCGTCAACTGCTGAAAATCCGCTTTAATATAGGTCACATCATCAATGGTGCAGCACTTGTATTTTGTTAGCCGCTTTGTGTAGATTTTCCTGACACTCTTTTTGACACTCAGTTTAGGCGTCGTGCAAGTTTAGGAAGCTCTGCATCTTGTACGCTTTCAAACTGGATCGTTTCTTGGCCCTCTGGACGTAACTTTGCGAAACATAAAGTGTTTTGACCATGTCCCAAATGTTCTGACTCCGTTTGAAATGAGAAATCAGTTCTCTCTAGTTTGTTTGCGTGTTGTTCCCGGTTTTCGTTTAGCTGGCTTGTGGTCCACTTTCATACGTTTCTGGAACCTTTTTGCCCAAACCAGAAGAAGGAAATGAAGTAATTATTGCTAATTCATTCAGCCTAGGGATCCATTTGCTTTGATAACTCATTAAATCGTATAGCATTCGGTTTAATGACCTATCACTGTGTAGAAAATTGGGCACTTTTTATATCAAGGCACTAAGATCAAAACAGGTGAGAAGTGAAAATTCAGGGCTGATGAAGGCAATGTCATTGGTTTGATTCCGGTTTAGTTTGTTGAGTAGTTTGTTCCTAAATAATTATTGGATGCAGTTATTCAAATAGAGTTTTTTCTTTTAACTCAATGTTGGCTTACTTCAGGAATAAGTACTAAAAAAAAAGAGAAAATGATTAGGGCCTGTTCATTAACCAAGTAGACTGGTTTGAAAACCTCAGATTTCCCCCGTCCCCTCTGTAGACTTTTCTCCATATATATTTTTTAAATTTTGTATGGAGCGTAGACCTTGGTCAAAAAGTTCTTGGTTTGGCAGGCCATCTGTGTGTGTGAAAAGATGAGCTAGTCATACATAACGACAGGTACCGAGAATGGGCAAATTTACCGAGACGAGTGTTTCCAGAAGCACCTGCTGCCCTTCCTGCGGTCTGACATAGGCGGTACACTAGTTTGGTCGGATTTGGCATTCTGCCCTAGCGCAGCAGGTTTTAGACTGGTACAGAGGTACCAATGTTGTTTTTGTACCAAAGACAAAGTTCGTTAAACATCTAAAGTATACGAGAACAAGCTGGTTTTGATAAAACATTGGTAAAAGTATCGACAGAAGTCGGCCCCACTATTATTGCCAGAAACCTTATGAGTGGGGACACGGGTAAAGTGGTGGAGTTCGGTCATGGAGAGGAAATGCAATAATCCAATGAAGTTAAGACTTAACCAAAATGTTATTTATTCCCTGAAAGTTTGAAGTAAATCCGACTAAGCGACCCTATTTGTGTGTCTAAATTTTTTCGAGTACAATCTTTAATTATACAAGCCCAATTTTTTGAGGTGTTTCAATTATTCTATGTTTGTTTGTCCAAAACAGTTATGGGTTTTAAATTATGTAGCCTAGACTTATGTTTATTCATGTGCTCGACATAAGTGTTTTGTTTGAATAATCAATGATTATCACAACAGGTGAATAAGGTAGAATACCTTATTTCTTATAATTCGTACTTTGTCTCTTAAATTTACCCTCTTTTTACAGCGAACAAAGCAGCTAAATATAATTTTACGACAAATGGTATGTATGGTAGAATAATGCATTTACGTTCCGCTTGCAAAGTCAACTCTAGTCGAATCATATATGGCCTCCGGTCGGGATCACTTTGGTATAGCTACGTACGATGAACAACGAATAAAAAACCCGAATTTACCGCATACTGAAAAGAGAGAAGTACATTCGTTCTATTCCGAATGAGTTAGTTAAAAGATTCATCACGTATAGCGCAACCCTTAATTTGCCCTGCAGTATACAGCAGCAGGGCCGATGCTGTTGTTGCAGCCATCATATCTACAGACTAGATTGCTACCGGCGACTGAAGGGAGAGTAAATTGCTTGTTTGGGTCTGGAACTTCTGAACAAAAACAACAACAACGAGGTCGTAGTCGTTGGTGGTGTAGCCATGATGGCAACAATAACAACACCACTTTGGCGACATTTTACACGTGAGAAGGATGTGCTGGAAAAGGATCCAGATTTATACACTTTACTCACGTTGTTTGTTAGATTGACATTTGGAGCTTCCTTCTTGGGATGTTAACTTTTTCATGTTTCTGTTGCAGACATTAATTTTTTTTAATCGAAATCGAAAATATTTGACAGTGGTTTGTTTACACTTCTAAAGAGACCAACTGGTGCAAGTTTGATCCGAAGTTTGGTCCAAGCTGCCAAGAAATGCGTTGATTCCGTGTCCGTTTGCACTGTGCGGGCGCTGATCAAGACCGGAGAAATGCAACAATCTAAGGCTGTAACTTTGAAGTTTTAATTAAAGTACTGTAAACCAACAATTAGTGGACTTTTTAAATTTATACAATCACGAATCACATGTCTTTTTGTGCGTACCAAATTACTTTTAGTATGATTTCTGTATGTTTGTATTTGTCATTCGTATTTTACTGCGTTCTACAATATTGCATTCAGGCTTTCTTAATATTTTTTTATTGTGTTATCATCATCAAATATGAAATGGTAAAAAACAAATTCATGTCTGTTAAAAGAGATCCAGCCACAACGTTTTATAACAAATGTTGATCCCATTACCATTGATAAGGTGTTGTATCTTGCAACATAATGCTTCTGGATCATGTCCCAATGAGAAGGAATATGTATCTTTTGGTTTTTATTAAGTGATCACAATCAACATTGGCATCCCTATCGGAGCATGTTTACTAAAATAAAAAGCCCAACATTTGGTAGGCGAGATAAGCTGCAAATGCCTGGAAGGTAATAGATTGTTCATATTGTCAGGTTTCCGAAGATGGTCAGGGAAAACGGCTGTTTACCGAGATTGGAATCGTGAGAGAATTATTTGATTTTATGCTGTTATTAGAATTGTTTACTGCTGTCAACAGACCTGTGTTTAATTTGATTTCCATTAGATTCAAAGTGAGTTTAAAGCGCAAGTATGTATATCCAATAAATTTAGATTGATTTTCATAATTAGAAATCGAAGTGTATAGAAATTAACAATGTTGTCCATGATTAGAAAACTAAAACAGCAGGCTAAATTAGTGTCCTGGAGCTCGCTTTAACACCAGAAACAGAACTGCAAACGGTTAGTTTCGTTCGTTGGCGGTTGCCTCCATCGTTCCAATAGTAGCACAGATAAATGAGTTAAGAAAAAATCTGACTTGGATGTACAGGAAACAATATCGTAGAATTATTAAAATTGGATACATCAGAACTCTACATCAAAACTGTATACAAGTACAAGTACAAGTATACAAGCTATCATTAATCTACAAACACGATAAAAACAATCAATTTTATCGATCATGTCAGCTTAAGTAGGTTTTTTAGGATATCATTACAAAAAAGCTTTATTTTATTTGTTAAATGGAACAATTTGTCATTTTCCAGAATTATTACTAGTAATGAACTCTCGAGTTACTCATGATTAGGGCCTAAAGCCAATTGAAAACAATGACCTTAAATGTTTGTTTCTTTCGAACACCAAAACTTTCTCGTGATTCGAAATCAGCATCTGGTAGATAAATGCTTAAGCTGTCATAATCTATTGGATATCGTATGAGTCTTGTGATTCGTGAGAGATCGTCGCTTAGACTCATTGCTTATAATTGGCTTTAAGGTCCTTAGGGAACGTCCATTAATTATGTCACGCAAAAAGTGACTTTTTATAACACCCCCTCCTTGTTATGTTTTTTGTATGGACCTTCAAATTTTTTTTGTATGGATTGTCGCGTTTTCCCAAACTCCCTCTTCCCCCTTACTGCGTGACATAATTAATGGACCTTCCCTATCATGAATTATTCGAGAACTTTAGTTTATGTTTAGCTTTATTTTGAACAATTTAGGATCTTTACATTACGGAACATCGTTCATGTTGCCCAATCCTTAATTGACTTAAAATGCCATTTTCTGGCAATCAGCCAAATGTGTAGCCTGTAGCAGTGTTCAAATCGTTCGTACATTCCTACATTGCAAGTCAAAATTGCATATAATTGTGGCATTCATCGTATTAAAGGGTGTTTGGATCAAAATTTTGTCGACTTAAACTTAACGTATTTTCTTTCATCGTGCATTGAAAAATTTTGCACACCCGTCATTTTGAAGAAGTGTGCGTGTAGCCTCTATTTTGATTTTTAGATGAGCACTTCAGTTATCAAAATTACGTCGAAGGTAGAGAGGTAACGTATCACAATTTTGCACGTGCATGGTGAAAATACAAACTACTCTCACGCCAAGTTGGCGAAATAGTAGAATGTGGCTAAACCAACGATACCAATAAGTGACTATTTCGTCAATTTTAATTTGCATTGATTATGTAAAGTATGCGGAATGGAATTAGGACAACCCTTGCAGCATTAAAAATGTTCAACCCTGAACTGTTACCAACGTATTAAAATGTTAAGTGAACGTTTGTCAACAGCCAGGAAAGCTGGATCGGGAAGGGGGGGAATCGAAAGCCGGAGGGCACAGCGACGACAAAAAGAGTTGCCCGTTGTTTCGAGTGGATCCTCAACCTCTCTGTCCGAGATGTCGCAAAGAATCTTGGAGTGGCGGCCTTCAACCGTGGATAGGCCTAAAAACCGAGCTGGACTATCGACTTACAAAAAAGGGTGTTTCCAAATCGCGACAATAAACATAACACGTCGGCCAAAGCCCGATCGCGAAAGTTGTACACGACGATGACGACGCAAACGGACGGGGAACGGTGGCAGATATTTTCAAGCACATTATACTGTCAAAGTTCGGGAAGAAATATCTGGTGTGACAGGCCATCTGTACTTGAAGGCTGGCTAGAAGGGCAACGTTTACATAGTGACCGGAACCGTCAACCAGGAAATTTATCTGAGCGAGTGCCTTTCTATTTTGGCCGGATTTGGCATCTTGCCATTACGGAAAAAAAGGCCATGGAGTGGTATGCTGCCAACAACGTTCAAATGGTGCCTAATGATAAGAACCCTCCCAACACGCCAGAGCTCCGCGCAATCGAACAATATTGGGCCACCGCAAACGGAACCTTAAGAAGACTCAAAAAGCTGTTGTGAGTGAGAAACAGTTCAAGGCAAAATGGCATTCTGTGGCGAATAAAGTTGAAAAGAATTTTGCTTAAACGCAATATTTTCGCTACATCTCGAACTGAAGTTTTGGATTCCACTTGATAGCTTTTGAGGTACATTTTCGTAACGATGCACAGCTAACGACTGTTCCAGAAAGTATGAGCACAACTTATTTTAACGGTCGCTTTGAATATAATGAAATATTTCAGCTTGTTTTGGCTGCGTCCTTTTGTTTGCACATTTCTGAATGACATAGCATCAAAAAAAGTGCTCAGTTTTGTGTTACCTATCAAAATGCGCGGTCTTACTCCGGAACAACGAAAAAGTATTGTGCACAAATGGTGCACTGTGGGCGGACTCTCCTTGATAAAATTGGCCAAGGAAGATGGTGTAAGCATCGGAGCGGTACGATCTGTGATTCGAAAATATAGAGAACAGTGTATGTTTGAAGATATCCCGAAGAGTTGTCAGAAATCCGGTCCTGTTAGTCCGGATGTCGAGAAAAGAACAGGGATGCCTACAAGCGAAAACCAGCGACTTCCGTTCGGGATGTTGCGAAAAAACTAGGGACTTCGTCGAGTAACGTCATGCGTGCCAAAGAAAGGCTTGGGCTAAAAAACATACCGGAAGCAGAAAAAACCCCAAAAGGAACCCAAAACAGACCACGTCCGTGAAACCACTGACCCGCAAACTCTACGATTCGTTATTGTGTAGAAATTCTGGGTGTATAATAATAATGGACGATGAAACGCATCAGAAACTAGATTACAAAACGCTTTCCGGACCACAATTCTATACTGTAAGCGAAGACAAAGACATCCCCGAGACGGAGAAGGCAATTTTTACCGATAAATTTGGTAAGAAGGTTATGGTTTGACAGGCAATATGCGAGTGTGGTAAAACATCTAGTCCGTACATCACAACGGAGACGATGAACACTCAGAAATACGTTAAGGAATGTTTCCAGAAGCGATTATTGCCGATGATCAAGCAGCACGAAGCTCAAGTAGTGTTTTGGCCTGATTTGGCGTCATGTCATTACGCAAAGGACTCTTTAGAATGGTACAAAATGTATGTTTCGTGTCGAAAGACATGAATCCGCCGAGCTGCCCGGAGGCACGGCCAATCGAGATTTTTTGGGCTTTAACCAACGCAGAGCTTCGAAAATTCATAAAACCAGCGGACGACTTCCAATAATTCAAAAAAAAAAAAACTGGCCGAAAGTGGTCAAAATGGTGGGAAGTACCATAGTGCAGAAGCATATGGGTGATGTTCGAGGAAAAGTTAGGAGTCTTGGCTATGATTAAATATTTTGATTAAACGAGAGTTAAATATCATATAAAATACAAAAACAAATAAGATTTGCCAAATAAAATTATTAAAACTTAAAAAAACATTACTTTTTAGCTATTTTTAAAGTGTGCTTATACTTTCTGGAACAGTCTTTAATGTATATAATGTAATACAGTGTAAACAATACACATTGAACTGATTGAAACAAAAATTTCAATAAAAATACCTAATGGGTAAACAGTTACAGTACTTGAATATGCAATTTGAATCTGTACACCCTCTACCTCAAAATTTTATACAATAGCAACGCAAAATTACAGTGTTTCTAGAGAGTTGCATTATTAGAGTTCCAATTTTATAAAACTCTCTAATGTGCTACGCAACAGAGATTGAATACAATTATTTGAATCGAATTAACGTGATGGAAGGATACAATAAGTGGCTATTTCGTTAATTTAATTGCATTGACTGTGTAACGTGTGAAATGAAATTAGGCCACCGGCCACCTGACAGCATTAAAAAAGTTCAACCCTGAACTGTTCACACAAAAACGTCAAAGTCGAGGCACACCTGGGTGGGTTTAAAGCCAGTTGATATTTGCTTAGTTATTGTAACGTCAAGTACTCTACAACAGAATATATATATTTGTGCAACTTGATTATTACATTTATATTATGTCCCTTCAGCGTGACAACATAGTTCCAGAATACTTTCTGTTTCCTTAAAGCTTCTGTATTTATAAGTTTTAGTTGTTAGTTGATTGAGACCAGACTGCAACCATTCAAAAATTCATAAATTAACTTTACCTATTAGTATCATGTATGCGACGTCATGTCTAAATTTACCGAACTGCAAATTGTTCTCGTCAAATGCCAATGTTTGTTTTGAATAGTACAAGCGAACTATTTGAGTAATATTCCTGAAATCTTTAGTACTTCGAGAAACAGATTAGATTAGATTTGTTCATTAAAGACTTTCAGCCGGTGGCTGGTTCGTCTCTTAGTCTCAAGAAACATGAAATAAACTCTGATGTAACCAAATATAATTTATGTTACCTCAGAATTACTATAATGAAACATAAGAACTGAGTGTTGAAAATTAAAGATGTTTCGTGTGCTACTTGGATTGGTGACGAACCTGCACAGGAAAAAAAATCAAACTTCCAAATAATTTAAAAATTTAACATACTGTATAAGCCAGACTGTAACCGGTATAAATTGGATAAGAGCACTACAATACACTTCCAGATTTGGAAATTTTAAACTTCTTAACTCGACACTTATTTAGTAAGTTTTTTTTTTGGAAATAGATCTCTGTGATATAATAATAATCAAATAGATCTCATCACCGGCCCCCTTTCAGTTGGATGTGTAATGTATGTGTATGTTGTTGAGTTGTAAATTTGAAAATTTGCGCTGTTGATTCGAATTTTATTTCAGGCACTCGTGACGAAATAAATGCAGCATATACATAATGTTAACGTTGCTGAATCGCCCGATAGATCAGAAGAACCGTGCCCACCACGTGGTGAGTGGTACCTAAAAAACGTCATACTCGAGGCGCAAATATTCTGTGCAAGCCTCGAACATGGCGAAATACGTCTTATTCGCCCATAGGCACAATCTCCTCCGTCAATCAATATTTCACTTGATGTTGTACCGAAAAACGACATCCGACAAATTCGTAGCAGAGGAAATTTTCTGTAAGAATAGGTATAGAATTTCTCAACAGACGGGTTTTGGAAAATACTAGAAAACAGTGAACGGAAGGTTAGCTTTCTCTATAGTAATTATAAATATCAATTGATTTTTGAAATTGGATTGAATTAAATTTTTAATGTTTTTTCATGGGTAGTGAAACAACAATATCTGACTAAGGTTTTTAAAATCTGAACACGCTGAACTTCAATATTAGGTGATACAATTACCCTTATTGTATCGGCGACAATCTAACAATGACTAAAATATTGAGAAAAAAAACATCTGCATTGTGGGTATAAGCTTACAATATAAACATGTAATATCAAGATAAGTTATCACGAGATAACACCTTTTATTCACACAATCTTTTGTACACCCCACCTGGAGATTGTTTGCATCTCTTACTACTATCTCGAAATTCGACATGAGTCAAATTAAATTATTTTGCAATAGCAAAAACCAGCTTCAAGATTAATTTTCAACCATCGTTCCCCCATTTTTCCCGTCATTTCATTTTCGTTCGCAAAGTTAGTTGAAAGATAAGGAAAATTCCTGTCATTGCTAATGACGATAGAAATAATCCATCGTCATATCACTCAACATTTTCTCGTCATCGTCATCCGTTCCTTCTTCCAGTAACTTCTAGTACCAACTTGATTCGGTCGACCATTTTTCGCCAGCCAGAATTTATTCCTGCTGCGGTAAGTTGCCATATTATGGGGTACGTGAGGCGTATCGATCCACGATGTTGTTTTCAGCTTCAATCAATATTATTATGCAGGCAGATTAACCAACTCTAGTTCATTCCAAAAGCTGTAAACCTTACTTTCGCGGATGGTTTCTTAGATTTCGCAAACAAAAAGTTCTCTATGAATGTTGGAAAATCATTGAAAGCCTACGAATCTTTTCGGTTAATCATTGAAAATTCCAAAAGAGGCATAACTGCAGTAAAACGATTTTGGTGTTTTTATATTCATAGCATAGTAATCGTATCGTGTTGACTTGTACTCATTTGGTGCCGATGAATATTAAAGCTAATAGTATGCAGAGTGCATGTCAACTTGTGATTGAGGTGAGTATATAGGTGTTTTGTATTCTTTTTATTCTTCTATGACTGTATACGCTGCTCAAATTAGTGTTCTT